>OX155957.1:16485656-16763156 GCA_944548615.1 Micropterix aruncella | reverse complement strand
AGAGAACATCCTGTTTTAAAAAGAAATTTCGAAATGCATCTATTATTGGTTCACATAAGGCATAATTTGTTATTTAACATTTTAATTTTTAGTAAAATTTCACTCTACTATGAAAATGAATGGTTGCGCTTCGATTTATATTCGCTTTCGATTTTATACAAAGCCCTTACGTAAGCCTTTCGCGGCGAAAGCACAAATCTTGATTCCGTGCATGTAATCAAATACAATGTCCTCGTTTCAATACGATGTAAATCATCGGTGAATCAATGCTCATGAAGACAGGGATGAACAAAAATATGTATAATTAATATTTTTAATATTTTGCGAATTGCTGTCCTTGTTAGTTGTTTATTGGTTAGCTGGGTATATCTTTATTTTGATACTCCTTCGTAAATAAATTTCGTACACTGTGTTTTGCTCAGGGATACTATAATAACATCACACTGGCAGTGTGGGGTGAGATGACTATTAGAAAATCAAAGGAAATCTATAATAACCCCTTAGTACAGGTGAGGCCAACCTAAAATGGCTTAGTTATTAAAACAAATGTAACTTTTAAAGATTTTGTAAAGAAATTTGAATTTAAATTTGAAATAAAAAAAACTATACAACCTTCTTCATAATATGCCTTCATAATCCACAATATAACTCGTCAAATCATCCACTCACTTAATATTTTTATTTATTGAATATGCACTGTAAATATTTTTAATGGGAATAGGTACGATATAAAGACTATCAATAATATACGAGTAAATGACAGCTATAAAAAAAGGAATGAGGTAAAGAAAAAATAAATGTAAGGGATACGCATCCTTCTCTTGCCGCAGCCGCTTCATCTCCAGATACGGCTCGGTTTTCACCTGTTTACTCAGCCTCTTTCCATAGTACATGAGCTGTATAAAAGAAAGTACATGTACATAATCATATTAATTTACATTAGAAAAATAAATAAAAGTAATATGAGCTGATGGTAATACTTGTTTTTAAATAAAGTAGACGAATAAGTTGATTATTACATATTCCCTATTTTTATTTATTTTGTTAGGTATACCTATAGGGGGGATGTCCCCTAACGCCGGACGGCACCTAGCGTTGGACACTAATAGTATCTCGACAAGTCGCGGAGCGAAGCTGCCGATTTGAGAATGGGCGACAGTTCGGTGGGGCGCATTTTACGTTTAGATTTAAATTTACATCCGTATAAGACAGAAATTTTGCAAAATTTGGGTGAACGTGACTATCAACAACGTTGACAATTTGCGGAAATTATAGTCAATATTTTGAGAGATAATATCAATGTCATAATTATTATGAGTGTTGAAGCTCACTTCCACTTAAACAGCTCGGTTAATAATAATAAACAAAACTGCCAATATTGGGCAATAGAGAATCCACAAAAGTTGGATAAACGACCCATGCATAGCGCTCGAGTGACCGTCTGGTATACAGTTGCTAAATGTTGCGTAAACGGCACTTATTTTTTACACTACTGCTCAACAAAAAAGAGTGTAGTGTGTTCCGGATTCATCTATGTATTTTGTCCGTTTCTTTGGTGGAATACCACCATAACTTCTAAACGCTTGAAACGATTTAGAAGTGTGTAGTTTAGTTACAACCATTACGTCAGTAGAATACCTTAACTATCCAAATATCTAATAAATAGTTGTCTAAATGTCCAAATAAATTAACATAAATATATCGTGTTAAGTGTCAAATGAAAGGTCTGATTGAGTACATTCTGTATATATGGATTAATACACAAACCACAAATATTTCATTCTAAAAACCGTTATGAAAATATTATAAATGAAATAGTTCACTTTCTGTAACGGCAGTCGTGTATTGATTTTTTATAATATATTTACTTGTTTGAAGAACATGGTGCCATTTTACCTTGAACATCAGGTTGCTAAAGGAGGTCGTCATTAAAATGATGTAATTTTCCGCTTATAGTAAAATTAAATTGTATTTTGTGACCACTATTTTTTTGTTAATACTCGTAAATAAGGAATGCATGTGAAATCAACCGAGTCTCTCATTATTTCAAAACTGTGCGATTCCTCTAAATGACCCTATGTTAGGCAACTAGCGTTGTCGACTACAGCGGGCGAGCCCGTCACCTCAGGAAGTTTCAACGATTAGTCGTTCTATCTCCCTGGAGTGGCGCAGAAAACTTAAGGACAAAACAGTCCACCATCTAACTACGCCACAAGCCCGTAAGAGGCCAACGCCTTAACCGCGAGATAACCAGGAGTGTTACCCGGCGGGCCTACACTCACCCCCTTACTTCCAATTGTGAGCAGATTACTCCAGTCTCTCGACTCTCTGTGTAAGGCAGTATGGTGCAATAATATTCTATTTACGCGATCATCCAATGGCATTCGACACATTACGCATCCGAGGGTCGGCATTCCGTATTTCCGCGGCATACGGGACAAGGATATGGACATGGCGTTTAATATCCCGAAATAACTATGCTAAATTGGAAGATTCTTGGGGTCGCGGGATGTGCGAGTCCCTGTCAATATCAGTGAGAGAGGAGGCCGAGGCCCTGCGTTGTAGCACGCACGAAAAGGAGCAAATCGCCTTCCGAATCGTCCGCCCGGCCTTCCAACCGGTTCGCTTTGTTTAATGCGATCGCAGGTAATAATTAAGGGCGGTCCGCGGGAGATCCTTGTCTCGAATATTAAACTCGCCAGCGCGGGCTCCTGTCTTAGATCGAACGTCCACACAATCAATAAACAAAAAGAAACCACTGGGGGAAAAAACGAGCCGCGCGCACCTACGGAATATGTGCGCTTCTGTCCCGCTCTCGAGAGTCATTAATAAGACGTTATCACTGCGACGATGTGGTCGCATCTTGAATGGAGCTATTCAACAAAATTGTTGAATTCCATTCTACAAAACGGTTAACATATATTTTTTCTTCCTCATAAATACGATATTCGATAGCCATCGTGCAAGCATATATTGTTTTCCAGTTTAGGTTAGATCCTTACCGTTAGGTAAGGTTAGGTAATGGCCCTTTTTTCGCACTGCCCATTTTAAACTTCTATAACCTCGGTTTGAAATAAAGAGAATAGGGAATAGTTCAAATTAAAAGAAAGAGTGGCATATTAAACTCAATATTAATTAGTAATTCGCTGAGATTTCGTTCATTTTACAGAAGCTGTGAAATGAAAAATATTATGATTTAATTAACGTAACATATAATTACCCCGTTAGTCTATTCCATGCAAACGCACAAATGGTCGATAAGTCCATTTCGTTTTTAAATTCCATATTTTTTTGTAAACATGAGATATTTTTCTTGATGTTTAAATTTAAGAAATACGTATTTTTTAATGGATCTCAAATATACAGACAAAATGACAACAAACCCTGGCTAAAGGCCATATTTTAGATATGGCCTCAAAAGGAATTTGCAAAAAAATCGTGACATTGACATTGATTGTTTTCCTTCCGAACCCTTCATTTGTGTCTTACTTGAGTTGCCTGTACCTACATTCCTACATGCTCGTATAAAGTGACGAACAAGCGAAAACTATAAAACTTTCAATTTGATATTACAAAGTCGAACGTCGACCACGAGGAACCCATATCTAGTAATAGTAACCCAATAAAAGGTTTTTCACAAACCTTGATTATATTTCCAACGATTTCAGAGTTTTGAAAGGACCAACACTTCCAATCATTAAGCTGATAATAAAACACTGAGCCACAAGAAATCTCACATTGACGACATTGACACCAAAGCTAGATGGAATATACTTGTATCCCATGAAGTGTATGTATAGCTAAACGACGATCTTGTCACTAACATCACTAATTTATTGAGGTTCCATCTCCATTATCTTCTTGATATTACAAATGATTTTATCGACTATAGTCGATATTGTCTATCAACGATATTAATTCTATCGTAGATCGGCCGAAACTCTCCAATAATAAGCATCCGCCCACGTACATTTATTATTGTTATTAAAATTTATATATTGATACAATAATAATTATTGTTATTATAATATATTATTGTTATATTAATTTATTTATTTAGAAAAAATACAACAAATTTCACAATTATGCATTAAATTAAGCTGTAGAAACGAAAATATATTTGAAAATTTACTCCGACAGAAATGACCGTTGGGACTTAGTTTCTCCGATTCAAAAGTGGTGATTTCAACAAGCAAGGTAAAGAACGCCCAGGCCAGGAGCAAAAATTTGAAGAAGCCGAATTGGAGTCCATACTCCATGAAGATTCGAGTCTGACGCTGGAAAAGATAAGTGAAGTGCCTAATGTTCATCCCTCAACCGTTTCGAGACGTTTAAAATCTATGACAGTCATTCAAAAGGAAGGGCATTGGGTTCCTCACGAGTTGAAGCCAAGAGACATCGAAAGACGTTTCATGACTTATCAAATGCTCCTTCGCCGTCAAAAAAGAAAAGGTTTTCTTCACCGAGTAATCACCGGCGAACAAAAGTGGATCTTTAGCGAGAACCCCAAACGCAAAAAAATATGGCTCGTACCCCGGTGAATCACTTCCATCGACCTCAACAGCCACGCCGAAGAGAGACATCCACGGATCCAAGGTAATGCTTTGCATTTAGTTTGACCAAAAGGGTATTATCTATTACGAGCTGCTGAAACCGGGAGAAACTATCACGGGCGATCGCTATCGAGCTCAGCTCAAGAATTTAAGCGATGATGTGAAGTTAAACGGCCAGAATACGCTAAAAGGCACGACAAGGTAATTTTCCAGCATGCGCGATGCAGATCAAGAACTTCCCGGAAACGCTTCGCTGGGACATCCTACCTCACCAGCTGTACTTCCCAGATATTGTGCCATCCGACTACTGTTTGTTCCGGTCAATGGCCCATGGATTTCCGAGCAGCGCTTCCAGTCCTTCGAGGATATTGAAAAATGGCTGGATTCGTGGATAGCCTCCAAGGACGAAGACTTATTCCGCCGGGGAATCTGTCTCTTGCCAGAAAGATGGGAGAACGTCATAGCTAGCGATGGACAATACATTGAATGAAATGCACTTTCCAATTTGCTTCCAAATAAATGTTCAATATGACAAAAAAATAGAAGTTTTCAATTCAAAGACCTAATATATTTAGGTATGTCTTCGTGAATCCACTCTCTCCATGCGGGTAGGAATATCATAAAATGGTATGTTTGTTTCATCACCTGTTACTATTTTAGAAAGAATACGACGTCCACCATTATTTAACATTTCTAACATTTCCCGCGCGATTTTTACTCGGTAGGCTTTTGGAAATCATTAAGCGTATGTGGCACTCAACGGTAGTATTTTTTTGCATTTGAGATGATCATGTAAACATAAATTTACTGTTGCGACAGCTCTTGGTGTTCGCTAGATATGTGCATCTTACTCTTCTTCGATCATACTTTTCACTCTCTAAATATTTCCTTACTGTTGGAAAGATAATATTAGAAGATTCTTGTTTGAGAATGATATTTTATTATCGAAGTGCGAAAATGCATTTGGGATATTGTGTATATTCACTTTTATTCTATTCACTATTCACTTTGATTTAAGTATATTGCGTCCCTGAAAATCTAATAAAAACTTATTTTGGTGGAAAACATCGACGACGCTTGATTTTAATTATATCTGTAGCGAGTTTTATTTATGGTAGCATTTAAGAATGACTTTAATTAAATAATTGGATTTCAAATAATTTGTTGGATCATGTCTTCTGTCCGATACTCGGAAAGGTAGGTATATGGAACACTAGATATGGGTTATCTACACTACTATGTGTATAATACTGTGAAGGAAGCGCATGTCACTAAAATTACGGCGGTTTTCTAGGCTATCGAATCCATGGCGTATCAGACTATTCTCATCTGGCCTCGGTGTAAGTACGCTAATTGAAATGCTAGACGAAATTAAAAAAAAATTATTAAAGAAACCTCTTTCAGAGTAACGTATGTAATATTTATCTATGCCGCATGTGATCATGCATTTTTATAACTAGAACGTTTTGAGGGACCTCAGTTCTCACAAGAATAATAAATAATCATCAGTGATTGAATCAATGTTGATAATATTAGGAAAAAAAAAATATCCTGCAAATAAACATACGAGTATATCTCGATACCGTCATGATGAACACGTATGCGTACTGTCGCTTTTTGGTAGCGATCTCAGGTCGGCTCAACTCAGGATTCAGCTCCTATTAAGTAGCTTCCTCGTGTGAAGGACTACCCCGGGAAGGACTCTCGCATCCCAGGCCCCACGGCCAGTAGATTAGTTTCCCCTGGGGATTGCCTTCCGGTGCTACTGGACTGTTTACGCACCGTGCGGCAACAGTTAATGGGTTTGTGCACTCTGACTAATTACTGAAGTCGGGAGACTATCAACATAAACTGTTTCCTAGGCAGCGAGGGGTAGATGTTGACCTGTTGTCTTCCACTTTTGAAATGACCAGTCGGCTACCTGATCACGAGTTCAGAGCCGGGCAAGAGATGCCATGGTCAGCTATAGATTAAAACTGAATCACCGCTGAAGGCAGGTAGAGGTTCGCTCAAGCGAATTCGAACCCGTGACCAATCAGGAGGTCGGAGGTATCCCGATGGTTAAATCCAGACGGAGATATCGAGTTGGCCCGCTGGGATACATTCATAATGCCTCGCCTTAAGGCGTTGGAGTCTGGCGCGTTTGTTGGCTTTGCTGGACGATAGGTTTGTATCGTCCCTAAGTCTTTTACGCTCACCTCGAGGTAGATAGAATGAACACTATCATTAAAACTTCCTAGGGTGACGTGTTTGCCCGTTGTAGTTGATACCTACAAATGTCGATTTTCGTACTTTTTCGTCAGCGAAGGAGTGTCCTACTGAAGTTAGTGTCGCTAAGCTGTTATTCATATTATTTTACACGTCCCAGGCGGAGCCACTGGTATCTACCTCTAGTTATTAAAAAAACACACTATAACTGTATAAACACTAAACACACTATAAACAATTAATTTTACCTTAGACAACTAATTTCTAACAATATAAACGTTTTATATTTCTAAAGAAATAATAAAATTTAGGAAATTGAAATTGTAGGGATTATACTTACCATATATCATTTATTATTTATTGAAATCGTATTTACGTATATGTGTACTTGCCATATTGTATTACCTACAATGTATTATTCGTACAAATTTAGTGTTTTGATTTGTATTATAATGTTTTTTATTTATTATTATATATTATTTAATCTTAATTAAGTGCATTCATTAATTGTTACATAAGTTGTTTTACTTATTTTAATTACTCTGACTCGCCTAGATACGGGACAGATTAGTCCTAGTTAGGTGGGCAATGAGCATTAGCTGCATTTCGGTGTTCAATTTTTCCGAGTTACTTATAACATTGATAACAATGTGGCTAAATGTACAAAAATATATAATAAAGTATTAAACCTTAATTAATTAAATTAATTATACAAAAAAAAGGGGCTTTAACCGCCCTGCCTATACGAACGTACATGATACAACGGCTATATTATCGCCCGAATGCAATAACCCGTATAACGTACGTTCAATTACGGTCTAGTACAAAAACAAAAAAAATATAAAAATAACCGAAACCTACAAAGCGTACGTGATACGTCAAATTGTTCCTCCGTTTCTAAATACAAAAAAGGTAATAAATAAGTCTCTCGTGTAAACAAAATGTCTGGTATATTGTAAACAAGGATTGCTTTACGAAATCTAATGAAAATAACGCAAAGATTTTTCCTTCTTTTAGAATAATAACCCAAAGATAAGGCAGTTAATATATAAAAAAAAAGCGCTCACCAATAAACTTTTTATGAAATATTGTGTTTTTGTTTTGTAACAGAGGGTGAATGTTCCTACTATAAGTTATTCATATCCTTTACTCTAGTGGATCCAAGTGGTTACCTATCCTCAAATATACATAAAAAAATCAATTACATCAACCATTAATTAATAAAATCGCTGCCAAGGTAAATAAAATAAAGTCATAAAATCAGTAATTTCCCGACGAGCTCAGGTAGGCAGGCAAGATTGAACCATTAGAAGCCTCTTTCCGGTAGCCATAAATTTACCTGAGGGCGTTGAATGGTGTTTTTATTATGAACCGAAGGGCGTCAGTCTATAAATTTCAGAGTGATTTATTGAAGCGTTTCATAGCCACAGACTAAACACTAAAAGGGAAATGCCATCAAGTGACGGCCTTTGATGGAATCGATTTATTTCCATCGAAACGAAAGCAAGTTATCGTCCTTTTTTGCCTACAGACATTAATTTCTGTGCTAATTGAAATTCGACATAAGCCATTGGAAATGGAAGACTTTGAGGATTTTATGAAGGGCAAATGGGTTGATTGGTTATAAGTTTTAATAATATGCAGTACCAGTCAAACCACCGTATCTGGAAACTCGAAATATTATATTTTATAGATAGATGGATTGATAGATACATCTTTATTGATACCAAACAACGATTCCTGACATCTTTTGCACGACGTACCTTTACGAAAGCGGATTTTCGGCCATGACAAACTTAAAAACTGACCATCGTCAGAGACAACGACTTGAGACTGAAGCTGACCATAAAGCAACCAGATTTTTCAAAGTTGTGGAAAGAAGAACGTACACATATGTCACATTTAACCGATTTCCCTGTCATTAGAACTGTATTTTGATGGTGATAAATGTTTAAAAAAAAACTGATTTCATTTTTATTTGGCATTCCTGCAATAAGGGGGTACGCGAGTTTGAGGTCTTTCTTCAAGTGGTACGCAGTAAAAACTAATTGGGAATCACTGAATTAGATCAAAAGCACTGATCAGTAAAAGTCCTCCCATCTGGATACTACGGCCACTCGGACACGGAATATCAATGTAATAGAAAGCAAAGGCACATGAAAAATGTAATGAACCACCTTAACCCTTTGAGGACCATAAGATTTACGGTAGAGTATGGATTTTTTTGAAATATAAAACTGTTGAAGGGCGATATAAATAACGTGTATTTGTGAAAATTGGTTCAATAGATTTTGTCTAAATTAATATGACATAAGTAACCCTGTGGACCTTTCCACAAATTTTCAAGTTTTTCCAAAATTTGTTTTTTTTTATTATATAACTCAGAAATCATACGTTAGATTAGAAAAAAAAATGCCCGTAAAAGAAATTACTTATTTATTTAATACAGAAGTTCATTGGTCATTTGCGATATTTTGAAGAAAAAGGTATATTTTAAACAATATTTATTTTTACTAATATTTAGATTCTGATGTCTCAATAACATGGAAAAATATAATTTAATAATAATTCGTATTCGATAGTTTAGAAATTGATTTTGTTATGGGACACGTATGTCCCTTGGTCCTTAAAGGGTTAATAACATGCCACATTTCGCGTTGCATATTATCACTAGATATTTTGAGATTGTTTATAATGTGATTCCCAGAGTAAGTTCTCGTATTTAATTTCTTAGCCGATAATATATGCTGGGTGGGTCATTATCGCCCGGAAAATCACGCCCTGATAGTCAAAGCAACCACTGGGTGGCGGTACCAATATTATCACACCATTTTGCGTGATTATATTATCATTGTATATTGCTATCAGGCACTTATCCAAAATTCAGTTTCGGGGGGGGGGGGGGGGGGGACACATTTATCAGAATAACGCGCGCGGTACACACCAAACTTGAATTTGCCCTTACGATGAAACGAAAGTACGCCGGATTTTGGGGGGTTAAATCTTTACTACCCCCCCCCCCCCTTGGATACGTGTCTGAAATTCTGCATAAGTCGTGAATTCTCCTTGTTCTCAATTTTCTTGACTTCATTAATTACTCAAAAAAAATCGGGTGGGGGACGCGTCTTCTGTCCCCCCCCCCCCCCCCCCCCCCCCCATGGATTATCATATACAATGATAATCTGCATATTATGTGTTGATGACCTGTAGCTTTACACCCATTCTGTACCCTTTTTGATAAACGCTCCGACCTTCATCGTTGTTGTGAATACATTGTAATAATATTATTATTAAAACTTATTAATAAACCTTATTTTGCTTACACTTTAACATCAAAGATGTTAAATTGCTTATACGAGATAATCGAAATTTAATGTTATATTTAAAGTGGAATGCTTCGTAAGGCAATTCGTCGTCATCATCACTAACACCGAGCCATGAGTTTCGACAACTGTGTAACATTTCAATTAACTCTTTTGTAACCGCAGGTTAAATTCCGCCGGCGCTGGCGAGGGTCGCGACAAAAGAAGCTGGAGGTCGTGCCAGGTGTGGCCAAAGCGGGTCCCGCGGCCCGCCGCGCAAAGGTAGCTGCGGCGGACACGTCGTCTGCGGTGGACCGCGGGTCGGACGGGCGGTCGGGCCGCGACCCCAGCCTCCAGCCCCTGTCCCCTGTCCAATTACGAGGAGCGACCGCGCCTGCGGTGGCCGCACAAACACGCCTTTGTACTCAATATCTTCGGACGGTTTTCGGTCGCAGAGACGCCCTTGCTTACTAATCTGTCAACTTCGCCCGTGGACTGTGACCTGACCGCCGGAGTTTGTTGTCTGCTCGTCTTGTCGCTTGTGTTGCACGATCCATTTGTAACAGCAATGCTCTCAATTAATATTCAGTGTGTACTTATTATATTGTAATGGACGAGTGTATCTGTTCGAGTGTGATTTCTCCTATATAGATATCAATTTCTGCCACCACATTCCTGGGAACATTTTTCAAAACGGTGACAAAAACTCAATAAAACCTTAAAAACTTACATATTAACTATTGATATTCAGCAAACAGATATACATATATGTCCATCCCGTGGCCGAATCAATGAGTCGATGTGTAGTATAATATTATAGTCTATAAATAAGGAAACAAGTAAATATAATAAAAAGAATAAAAAACACGACTGCCATTAGGTACATAAAGTGAAGGATTTTAGTTACGGTTGGTTTTAAATATATTTTTTGTTTAGGTATTTTATTTATTTATTTATTTATTTAAAGAAATGCGCATTTTTTTAAAGTACAGTAGGTACATTACATATTATCATTAGAGGTTCCGTTGTAAATAGCAACAAAAAATAAAGTATCGCAGCCCAGTCCTTCTTTAGATCAACGCTGCCTAACTAGGCCTAGGCCCGTACTAAGGCAAGCGTACCAAGAAAATAGTGGCTTGTGCATACTTCAAACTACATATTATTATGTTAAAAGAGAAAAAAAATAGTATCTATTAATATTAGGACTTAACTTAAGGCAATAAACAATGTTTGTAGGAATTAATCATTACTCTAAAAACTAGGTCATTGATATGTCAATGCGTCTGTCAGTCTGTCAGTTTGCAAATTATATTTGTAAAATACCTATCATAAAACAAAATAAAATAAATTTCAATAACACGAAAAAGTTAAATAATAAATTAGGAATTGCAATGAATATTGAAATAATCAAATTGAAATAATTATTTATCCATATAGATACATGTATATTTCCGGAATGTACTCAATCAGAATTTTCATTTGATACTAAACACGACATAATGTATGTTAATTTATCGACATTTGGACAATTAGACAACTGCTTACATGATATTTGGATAGTTAAGGTACCCTATGACACTCGGAATGATACAACACACTTCTAAATCGGTTTAAGTGTTTCGAAGTTATGGTGAAATAAAGAAACGTATAACACACACATATTAACCCTGAACACATTACAGTCCTTTTATGTTGGGAGGTCGTGTAAAAATAAATTCACCGCGTGCAGTTTGTAGCATCCAACGTTTCGGCGATGTTGCAACCACCGTCGTACAGGGTAGATCGAAGAGACGTAATCATAATATGCGAGTAGGCCTCAAACTGCTGTTATTTCGCAGATTATAACGGTGGTGGAGGGGCGGTGGGTACGGGTGACACAAACTTCACGCGTTAAATTCGATTTTATACCATGTCAAACAACCGCGATAGTCTTCGATTTCAGATATTTAGTATTTTTAAAATATATCCCACCTTATTTTTTCTTATAATAAAATATAACACGGCAAGAGTATTACTGTACATAAAGAAAAGAAGAGTACATGTGTTGTAGTGACTTTTTTACGCCTCGCTTACGATCAACCAATAAGTGAGGAATTGGAGTAGACGTCCACTGGATTGTGAAGAATGACTTTCATTCTTCAGAAATACTCACGATAAATTCTATGATTTTTTAACCAAAAACATGGCAATATTCTAATGTAAACTATTCACACGGGCATCTCACGGAAAGAGGAGTGTTTAACTGCTTTAAAGATGGCCGCACATCAGTGGAAAACGGACCACGTCCCGATCATCGATATATGATCCCCTAATATAATATATCGATGATCCCGATAGGCCTTCAACAAGAACATTACCCAAGTGTGGACTTGTGATACGGGATCCCGCATGCCTGGCATTCCAGTGGTTCATCAGACTTGCTTCCCTCTAGACATGGATCCTTATGATTTTTGGAAAACCCCCAAGTTAAAATTAGAACCAAGAAAAGAGATTATGATATGTGAGAAAAGACAGTAATGCAATTAGAATACATTAATACATTATGATAAGAGAAGATATTAATGCAAAGGCATAGTTGAACAAGATTTCGGAAATGCATTCAAGTGTTTTTAATCATGGTGTAACCGCTGGGTGCAGTATGTATATTACCCAGGTATTTTATGCAGGTATTATTGGTAATGGTACCTACCATTACCAATATACTATAAGATAGTCCTTGTAGTATTTTATAATAAATTTGTTTTGTATGAATAAAAGAATTTCTGGCGACCAAATGTTGAATACATTTTGATGAGGGGTACATAATCGAACAGTTGACAGGCAGAAATAGAGATTGTCTGAAATAAAATAAAATCAATATCAACCTATATTTATCTAGTATAGTGGTCAACTGTCTGTAGCGAGCAGGTCAAGTGACATAGGTCGCAAGTCGAATTGCGCTCGGTTCGCGACCCTCGTTTCACTAGCCCTTTCTCGGTGTCCAATTAAGAAGCTCGACCAAGCTGCAAGGGTCGCAAATGGAGGAAATGCCTTTTACACATATCACGGATGTTTTTAATCTTACGAATCATAGCACTCTAACTAAAGATTTTATCGGTAGTGGACAGGTATCTTTTCAAGCAAATTAAATATTAACTGATTAAATATATTTTTTTTTAAAAAACAAAAAAATATCTAGCTTACTAATAGTTGGAAGGTATCATATCTGTTGCAATTGTCAAATACATCAACTAGAGTTGCCAAATACAACGGGAGAACCCGTCACCTCAGAATGTTTTAACGATATTAGATCGCCGTGAAGCGAGGGCAGAAGATTTCGGACATAACAGTCCACCGTCTAATTACGCCACATGCCCGTAAGAAGCCAACGCCTTACCGCGAGATAACCAGGTTAATCACCCAACGGACCAACATTAGCGCCCTTACTTCGTTTCAACCAGACTACAGAGGTATCCCTACTGGTTACGGGTTTCAGGTCGCTTACGCGATCCTCTCCCTTATGTAGCGGTGATACGGTGTCTACCGAATCTATCGCGGATCACGGCGTCTTTTATCCGGCTTTCAACCGGAATCGGGTAGCCGTTTCAAGAGCAGTTGCCGTAAGGCAAACAACTTCCTCTGGAGACAGTACCTACTGTGTCAACCATAGGAGACAGTACCTACTGTTTCCAGAACCCCCCGACTGTCGGTCAGAATGCACAATCGGCTGACGCCGCACGGTGCGCAAACCGTCCAGGAGCGTCCGAAGGTTGACTCCTAGGGGAAACTGGTCCGAAGGCCAGAGTCCTACCCTGGCTTGCACTTCTACGCGGAGGCCGCCGGATGGGTGTTGACCCGTGAGTACGACCGACCCCTGAACACATGGGACTTCGTGGCCAAACTGCAAAAGGGCTCCCCACCGAAATTTAAATATTATTATTGTAGCTTGTATATGAGACATTCCAACTAATTGTTGAATCATCATCTTGCGGTGTCGACTACAACGGGCGAGCCCGTCACCACAGGGCGTTTTAACGATTAGTAGTTCTGTCGCCCCTGCAGTGAACGTAGAAGACTTTGGACAGTACAATCCTACGTCCAGCTACGTCACAACCCGTGAGAGTCCAACGCCTTACCGCGAGTGAGCCAGGAATAAACCCGGCGGGCTCGAGATACTCGCGCCCTCACTTCCAATTGTGACCAGATTTCTCCGGTCTCTCGATTGGTTCCGAGTTCGAGGTCGCTTACGCGGTCCTCTCCCTTACGAAGCGGTGAAACGGAGTGCACCGAATTCTATCGCGGACCAAGGCGTCCTTTGCCCGACTCTGAACCGGGATCGGATGGCCAATGGTCATTTCAAGAGCAGTCGCCGTAAGGTAGACAACTACCCCCGCTCTATAGGAAACAATACAGTTCCCAGACTCCCCGATTGTTAGTCGGAGAGCACAGTCGATTGGCTTGCGCCGCTCGGTGCGCAGACCGTCCAGGAGCGCCAGAGGATTGATTCCCAGGGGAGACTGGTTGACCCAGTGTCCTACCCAGGCTCGCACCCCATGCGTGGAGGCCATCGGATGGGTGTTGACCCGTGAGTGTGACCGACCCTGAACACATGGGTCATTGTGGCCACCTCATCATGAGCCCATTAGCTCCCATGAGACAGAACGTTTTAAATAACGTTGACGATTGATTTTATTTCATTTTTCTTTCGAAATAAAGACGGAAATATCCATTTTGAGCCACCCTGAGACGATTAAGATTATTTCCAGCTGGAAGTCTGTTAGTATGTATGTGTTTGTATGTCTGTCTGCCTGTTGTGTATTCCTCCATGATAGCGCCCAAACGATTAATCGGATTGAGCTGAAATTTGGTCTGCAGACATCATTTAGTCATGACAAGAGTTGAAAATGTCGTAGTTGAAATAGATCCACCACTGGGTGCACTAGTCATATTTCTATCTCGATATATTGGACTTAGAGAATTAATTAAACGCGCCGATGCCTTGTTGGTTCGAAATCACACTGCGAATTTTTGGTTGGAATATCTCAAATACAAGCTACACTAACAATATTTAAATTTCGCCATACATTTTAATTAAATAATAACGCCAATGGTTGGCTCGTGGCCCGAAGCGGTTGCAACGGAAACCAACCTGGTTCGTCCGTCGCCTGAGAGAAGGCGCTCGCCGATTTTGTTTATTAAATTAATATTCAGATGACCTCACTCCTTAGTTACTTGCCAAGATAGTCTTGGGGTGACACAGCTGATTTTTTCATGTGAAATAAGTTTTGTGAAATAATCAATTTAAATAGCGAAAGTGTCGTGTCAGTGGTGAATGTATTACCCCTTTGATTGTAACGATGTGAAATTTAAAGGTGCACTGGTGCTCCGCGAACTGGTGGCCCCTACCAGAAACAAGCGAACAATAAGAACCGAATATCGATTCTTATATTACATATTTTATTATATATGTATTAAGTTATATAACATATATAACTAAAAATACTCTAAGCAGTATAAATTCCCTGAAAGTCTCGGATGCACAGCCCTCCGTCCAGATATAACTCTTTACTCTCTATCTCGGAAGGTGGCTCTTATTGTAGAATTAACTGTTCCATGGGAATCAAATATCCCAAAAGACCACGAGTACAAATTAAATAAATACCATGATCTTGCAAATGCCGTAACCCGGAACGGCTTCACTGTTCACCTTCACGCGGTGGAAGTTGCCGCTCGTGGCCTGCCAGCTAAATCTCTATTTCACCTCTTTAAAGATAATCACCTCCAGAAAAATAATCTCAAATTGCGCATCTCAAATTCTATGGCTTCGAAGGGGGAGTGAATGGGTGGTAAGGTGTACGCTCACATGTGGCAAGACAGCTGTCCTAAACCTACCACAGCCGGTTTGTAAGTACGGAATCCACTGCTCACCCCCCAGAAGTATAAACAAATAGTATTATGATGGGCCCGACTCCGGTCGGTGAATTCCATGGCAGCTCCGTTTGTATTTATTAACTAGTGGAATTTTACCCCCTGGGTATCTGCTTCCTATCCTGCTTTAATATCCCCCCCCCCCCCTCCCCACCGTATCCTATGTTCTCAACGCTCCTTCACCTATTGCTATTTAAAAAAATCACGTTGTTTCATTTGTGCTTTTCAACTTCCACTTCCGTATTTATAAAAAAATCATGGCGATAGGTTAAACGGTATAAGTTGATGTGCTGCAACGCTATCTTTTGGCGAGTGACAACAAAGTAGATAGCGTAAAAATATTATTTGTGCTCAAATACTTATGTATACCAATTTTCACAGCGATCGTTTGAACGGTATATAGGTTGATTTGCTGCAGCGTTATCTAGTGGCGAGTTATAACAAAGCAGATAGAACGAAAATATTATCCGTTCTCAAATACCTATGTATACCAATTTTCATGGCGATCGGTTCAACGGTATAGAAGTTGATCCGCTGCAGCGCCAACTATTTGCGAGTTACAACAACGCGGATATTATAAAAATGTTCTCCGTTAAAAAAAATCATGTATGCCAATTTTTATGGTGATCAGTTAGACGATGTCAAAGTCTATTAATCTCGGACATACAGATATGCCAACATTCATTATTACTATATTACCGGCTGAGGGAAGGTATTGCAAACGCACTATTTTGTTACCAGATGAAGACAGATATGTATGTATATACATTTTGATCCCCCTTGAGACGACTAAGACCATTTCCAGACTGAAGTCTGTCTGTGAGTATATGTGTATGTGTGTGTGTGTGAGAGAGAGAGGGTGTATCTGTCTGTATTCATGTATTTATCCAAGATAGCGTCCAAACGCTTTATCTGACTTAGCTGAAATTCGGCATACAGACATCATTCGGTCGTGGCAAGAGTTAATAAATTAATAGTTTAAAAAAACACGCTTTTTGATACGATTTTGATACGATTTTGATACGATATTTTTGATACGATACGCTTTATTTTATGACACGATATTCACATACACACGGCTATGATACGATATTCCATCATGGAATGCCAGTGCCTATCTTCCGGCTTCATTAACAGACTTTGAAACCTAATGGTGGTCAAAGCTCATTCCAAGACTTTTCTAATAAGTCCAAACACAGCTATGATACGATGTTCCATCATTAAGTTCCAGTTCATATCTTCCGACTCCATCATCAGATCAGTTCGACAGTACCATAATATCATTGTATTGTCATCAGAACTACATACAGCTGGCAATTTTCATGACGCTACGATCCTTGGAAGATGGTTAAATTAGTTACCTTAGATTCCATTACATAGTGAGTTACATACAGGTCGACCTAATAAAAGCGTGTTAAAAAGATTGAAGTTTCATTTGGTCCACCAGAAGGTGCTCCAGTAATACTCCAATCTCGAAATATTGCAGTTAGAGACTTGATATTCCGGTACCCAGATACCCGAATACTGATGCCAGATGCAAATGCAGATGCGGATGCAGATCAGACCAGAATGCAACCAGATGCCAAATTCAGATGCGGTACCCGTTGGACCGAAATCACGTTGTGAAATAACTTTTGATTATATTTATAATATACTAGCTGCGCCCCGCGGTTTCACCCGCATGGTGATAGAAAATTGTAATAATGATGATAGGAAACCATATATCCTTATAAATTATAGCCTATGTGTTATTCTGATGTATAAGCTATGTTATTGTAAAGTTTCATCAAAATCTATTCAGTAGTTTTTAGTGAAAGAGTAACAAACATCCATACATATATTCTTACAAACTTTCGCGTTTATATTGTAGTAGGATTTTGTTTGGAGTATCTCGTATACAAGCGATACAAATAATATTTAAAATAATACGAGATATTCCAACCTAGACTTTAATGTTACACATTTTTGGAAAAAATACCGTTTTAATACCACGGATTAATAATACGAATTGGCGCGCGGTGTGAGGTTACATTAGCGCGGGTGGGGGGGGGGGGCAGGATTTTTCCACTTGTCGGAAAAGTCTTGGGGCGACATAACCGATTTTTATATTTTGAAATGAGATATTCAATTGAAATATATCATTATCTTCCTCCTCTTCCTTCCTCCAAATATACCAAACTTGAACCAAAACTTGAACTTAAACACCTTATTTTCTATCCTTACTTAAAGGTGTATACAAAATGACGTCATTCATCAGAACGCCATTGAGTAATCCGTCCGACGAAACTACGATAGAGGAAATTCTTGTTCGATTCCGCCGTAATCAGGCCAAATTCAATGTGGCCGATAGTTTGGTCTCATTGTACGGAGCACTCGAACGAGCGGTGATCGCTTTTTATCGATGTACCTACTCCGCCAATAGAAAGATTCTGCTTCTTTCGCCGCCGCTATCGGCTCTTTCTACGAAATTACGGCACTGGAAACTGTGTAATTTAGTCTGCCCGTTCGGCTTTTTGTCCTGGGATTCCACGAAATCCACATAAAGTGGATTGCGTGCGCGCGAGCAACTTTAATATGGAATCGTCTCTGTGAACTCACAACCACTATAACTGACTAATGAGATTTTATGAACGAACTTAAAAAAATGTGAACGTTTAGGGGCTCTCTAGACAATCAAGCATTGCGTCACGGGCTGGGAAGGGATCGTAAACCGCAGGAAATATGAAAATATTTCTTTAAAATATTTACCAATGACACTTTTAACGACAATTTACATTTTAATGACATTCATTAAAAATGACAATTCACAATTTATGACACCTTATAAAACCCACAACGGAAGAAGACTAGTTCTTAGTCCTATATATCGATGATTGGTAAAATTAAAAATGATCTACTTAATTATTGGAGTCAATGATTGTTAGTAAAAGAGACTGATCGAGCATTATGGATATGTAGCTAACGGGTGTCCTAAAAAGAGTAGCGATAATATAAAAGCCAAATCACTATAACACTTCTTAAAATTCAATGCAGTTATAAATATTGTGTAAAACTATACTAAATGGAAATTTGTAAAGAATCAGAATGAGGTCAGTTATGTTACTGACACTGATGCCTATTATTCATCGCTATTTCAGAAGCAATATTGACTTTAAATTAGATAAGAATCGACTATTCATAAGACAGAGCGATCCGACCGATCGCTCTCACAAACATATTTGTTTTTTTATTATCCAAATAATTAATTAAGTAGACCTAAATCCAGGTACTTTGATTGCACAGCTATTATAACCAAACCTTGAAACTACCCTTTCAAAAAAAAGGGAAATTCACTTCAATTTTTCGCATGCCAAGATGAAAATCAAGCTATATTAAGGTTGTCGATATTGGCAAAAGGACAAGGATAAATTTTATTTTCTTAACTCTCGCACTAGATAAACAATAAGTAGAGAACTCTTAAGAATCTTAGATGATATATATTGTGAAGTATTGCTATATATCATGTGGTTTCAGTAACTTTTTTCAAAAAATATTAATACTTGTGCTAAATTGATGTCCCGGGATTGGCAAATGTCGTGCCAGAAAATATAGAAATCGGTTGGGTCACTCCAATACTCTGCCGGCAAGTAGATAGTCCCCCCACCCCTCGCCACCCTCCCAGTAACCCCCCCCCCCACCACCGCGCCAACCCTAACCCCCTCCCCCGCGCGTCAATCCTGCCCCAGTATTATGTTCGTTGTATTTTAGTGCTAATTTGTAGTATTTTCCGCGTTAATATAATGGTTTTTCCAATATAACGTACAATCTTCATAAATATGGCAAAGTTTAAAATTTATTTGTGTCGCTTGTATATGAGATATTCCAAATAACATTTCTTATTGTGGTTTTAGCCCAACAACACCTCTGTGTACCGAGTTTCAAGTCTGTAAGTCCAATATTTCGAGATTGAAGTATGACTAGCGCGCATCTGGTGAACCAATTTCATCCATAATCATTTCAACTCTTGCCATGACCAAATGATGCCTGCATACCAAATTACAGCTCAATCGGATGAATTCTTTGGATCACACTCTCTCACACACCCACTCAAAAATGCGTTCACAATACTTTCCCCCTGCCAGGAAAGTAAAAATACGGTTGTGATAATAGTCGTCCCATGTACAAAGCTACATACCACTAAAGACTCCAAAGCTCCCGAATTTGCAGAAACAAGGTACATAGTATTTCACAGTTTCCCTAAGCCTTCGATATCGCAACACAGACTTTAAAAATGTAAAAAAATACGACTACCATTTTTGGACAACCTGCATTGTGAAAGCAGTGATCCGGCTCGGGTCGTGATGCTGAAAGAAAAGAAGAAGCGAATAACACTAGCAAACAGTGAAAAAGTAACAAGAACAAAGTCAGTTGCTCTGTACTAAATCGACTAAGCTGATATCGAAAACGACCACAAAAATCTCCGATTAGCTGTAGTTTTCGATATAGGAGAAGGGTGCTTATCAGTTAATAATAAGCATTTCCGTTGAGCCTTTCGTTGAGAAAATCTTCTGAAGGTGCTACGATAGTCTGGGGTGTAACATGCCTTAAAATATACACTTTCACACTTGGATTTCTTCCCAGAAAATAAACATGGCGAACGTTTCCACCTTGAAAATCGGACATGGAAGAAAGATATCAAGGAAAGTGGAGTTAATCAGCGGATTGTTGCTGAAAGCTTATCAAAGAATTGCCTCCAACAAAATACAAAAGGCAGGCAAAACGATTGCGCCATCAGTGACCTTCATCCGAGGGAAGCCTACAAGGTAAATACATGCATATACATTCTGAAAAGCTTCAATAACTGAAAAAACTAGAGTTGAACTTGCTTTCTATTAATTAATTTATTTATTTTTAGGAAAACCAACAATTAATTATAATTTAACAAAAAGAGGAGTAGGATAACAGAGAGCATTAAAGGTTTTCACGTTTAAGTAACGTTGTAGAAACATATGTGACCTTTCAATTAAAGCTATCGATTAAAAATACATCAAAAAATATTCAAAAATTAATGCTAAAGAATTCACTGTTCATCTGCTGCCTAGCTGAGTTAATACTCGTACAGAATAGATCAAAGTCAAAGCGTTTAATCAAATCATTGAAATTGGCACTTGTTCGCCACAGAAAGGCATTTTGCCTATAGTTGGTACCAGCATGAGGAACATGAAGAGCAGGGTTAAATCTATTAAGTTTGGAAGGTACACGGAGATTAATTTTATTTAGTAAGTAGCATTGTGAGTGATAAATGAATTATTAAATATAAAACAATAGAATTAGTACGATCAGGGTAGGCAGACGATATAGGCGAGCATACCTGACTAGTGAAAATGCAGTATGGAAACCGGTATCTGACGTGATCATCCTGCGCGTGTGAACGGCGAGTGAGCGGGGCAGCTGCGAAAGCAAGCTTCATTATCATTTCCGTGTGCAGCACCATTAAAAACATAAAGATGTACCATTTTCATCAATGTTACAGAAGAAAAGTTTAATTTTGTTGGCTAGTGTTACCTTTCAAGTCCTGAATCATTTATTGAAGCTATTGCAACAGTATATAAACTTACTGTATACATAGATGTACGACACGGAAGGGATGATCACCAGCAGGGTCGTCATACCCACCGTAACCCGACGGAATGAAATAAGGGAGATTGTGATTACGGTGACATAGCAAGCCAGAAGGCAGGACGAGGAAATAAAGGGGGAAATTTGAAAACGCATCTGCTTTATGCAATACCGTGAGGGGGAGCGCCGCAGGTGTTGGTATGGCTTTTATCTCCCTGCCTATTTCTCTTATTGCCTCCACCTGGAATTTTATTTACTTTTTCCCTGATGGATAAAGAAAGTAAAACCGGAAAATGCACAATAAAAGAACCCTCCTCATGGTAAAGATTTATTAAAATATCATTAATACTAATATACTCGAGAGCAACGAATACGGCTCACCAAAATAAACCCTATGAATTATAGCTTATTCGGCTACAAAGAATGCTAGCCTTTTAGGAATTAGAACAATAGTAATGAATATTGAATACCAGGTACGACCCTATTTTTACTTTACTGTAGGGATGCGCCGAAGAAGGATTCAACCGAATACAAATATTCGGCAGAATATTTGGTCCAAAATGTACCAAACCTAATATTCGACCGAATGATTCGGTTTATTTTTGATGAGAGATCACTGCCTAGCCGCCACTAGTAGCCTCCGGTCTACTATTTTCGGATTACTCCACCCATTAAAATGGTTTCAGTTCGAAGTCGCTTACCCCTTCGTCGTGAATCCGCGGTGCCTCTTTACTACGATAATAACCGGGATCGGGTGGCAACAGGGCCACTTCTATAGATAGGTGACATCAGTTCAACATCTGCCTTCACTCTTTTGGAAACTACATTTCTGGACTCCCCCGGTAATTCGGCGAACTCAGCGATACCCTTGCAAGTGCTGGCAGTGATCCGCCAGTTGGGTCCACGTGAGATATCCCCCAGCGCACTGTAGATATACTACTGCTTACGCAAGCAGAATACAGAAGTAAAATAGTGGACTGAGGCTTTCTGGGGTGTTTGCTTTCTTCGAGAACGGAGAACCGGATGAGAGCTTATACAAGAGTTGCGACGACCGACAAGACAAACTGATCATCGTGGCCCAATCTGCATGGAACCGCCCGAGTTCCATACCCGGGATTATACCCACTACTCGACTCGACAAACGCACTGCCGAGCTACGCCTCTGTGATAATGCGTTCGAGGATAAATTTATTGCGTTATGTGTGGCGGGACGAAGACTTCATCTACGCACGCAACACATACTCGATCGATTAATGGCTTCTTTTGATACACAACGATACCAAAATGAGACGCGAGTGATACGATTGCAAATATATAATCGATATTAGTATTACATGTTTTTGTTATATGCGGTCTAAAAGCCAGAGAGTACAATGCCACGAAAAATAGCAGTAACCTAATTTGCGGCACATTCCCGTTTATTGTATATTTAAATAAGGCCCGGCATGAAATAAATATACATCGGAATAGATCTTAGTCTTAGAAATATATTAGCCCTATAGGCATAACTGTTGTAACTTAAGTTAGAACATATTGTCATGACAGCATTACATCAAGTTAATAACGCGATGGGCGAGACGACGCGTACGATGCGTATACAAAAACACGATCGTCGACCTATAAATAATCTATCCGTCGCTCAATCGCTCGTAATAATCCGATATTCGCGTATTTGTGCACTTGACATTTGCGACTTTAGTCCACTTTCGCTTTCCTTGCCGTGCGCACGTCCCTTATTGAAATTTAAGCCGGCTTGCGGGCGGATCTATCGATCAATTTCGCCGGTGACACGAGCGACTTGCCGCACCCGCGCCGCCCCGCGCGCCTCCCGCGCCGTCACCGCTCACCATTCCAACAATGATAGATGACCTCCTACCATGACGGACTATGGAGAGAATATAACCGCCGGCGTTACACGTGGAAAATTGCTAGTTTTATCCTGACGTTGCTTTGACACTTTAGCATAAAGTTAATCGATTCCGATAAGGCGTAAGACACGTACTTATAATGTTTGAACACAAAGATTATACACAGGAAGTTCCAGAACTTGGCCGACAGACTTAAGGTGGTGATAATTTTGGTCAAGACCTACCTATACGAGTTTGCTACCTATACGAGAGGAAAACAATTTTACTTTTTCCGCATGGTCCGTAAAGCTACAAGAAGTACCCCGAACTTCAATAGAGACGAATGTTTAAAACTCTCTACCACATGGAACCCATTCTCTAAGGACGCCGCCCACACCCCACACCTGAGATGTTTGCCGCCTACCCGCAAAACAACAACGTATGATACCTGACAGCACTTCAGTCTGCCCTTGACAACGGCGGTTGAAACATTTCCGAAATATCGGGTGTGACAAACAACTGCGATAGTCTTCGATTTCATAAATCTTCTCTTTTGGCCTATACTGCTGCAATAGAATCCTTGTGATGTTCATTTGGATGTTCTACGTCAAATCGCGCTGCACCTAACGACTGACCCAAACAACTGCTCAACTGAGCACCCTAAATGGTTGAAATTTTGTATAACATTTTATTTAAAATTTCTAAAACACACATGATTGTAGTACCAGAATGCTTTTGTCAACATCTACATGTTGAGGTTTAATAATCTTCAAATAATCCGTACACGCACAGATTTTTTTTTCTATAATTGAGTAAAGTTTCAAGCATATTATATATGTTGTAGGTTGGACTACACACTTGTTTCCTTGGCTTATCTGCTCATTACCTCCTTATATATGTATTTCTAGACGAACCTAGTCGGTTTTTATTTAGCAAGTTACTGACGCAAAGGCTTCTGTTCGAATAGGTGATTTTGTATATCAAACAAAAATCAGTAGATTATTGTTTAGAGGTAAACACAAAAAACTACATAAGAAACTGAGTTGAAATCACCATTTTTTTTCGTTGGGTTCGTTACTCAAAAAAAATATTGATTTGCCTAAGTTGAAATAAAATTGCTTTTTTTTCTCGGTCTATCACCACCAAATCAACAAATGTATACTATTTTTACTGACAACTGAGTTTTGCTTGTATTAGTAGAAAAATCTACTTTGAACAAAATATCCTGATGTCATAAAACAACGCTAAAAAAACACAAAAAACGCCTTGTTCAGTTTGATGTACAGAATTACATATTGAATAAGTGTCACACAAATGTGACAATAACACGTAGTATAATAGGCATAGAAACCCTTCTTGTTTGATTAGTTTGATTGGTCCGTTGCTTGCAAACTTATCAGTTTTTATTTATTTCCCTTCCTGACCTTCGGTTTGTGCCGAATTCTAGGTATTAGTGAAACATTTTCTAATAGATAATTTAATGGAACCTAAATTCAGTTCGATGCATTGATATACCTACATCTTTTTTAATGATTTCTTACTATGACTAATTCTTTGCTCATAAATTCAATTCTTGTTTATTATAATTCAATTTATTTAAATCACATTTAAATCATATATAAATATATTTAAATCATAATTAAATCTGAAATTCGAGAAGAACATTTTTTTTGTTTCCGATCACGCGATGAACCGAGGGTTAAGACTTAGTGGTAGACTAAAATGATAGACTTAGACTTAGTGGTAAACTAAAAGACTGACGTGGTATGCTATTTCTAAAGTCTTACAAATACCAGCTGTAGGTTATATTGTTGATTTTTAAGGTACTTTCTAAAAATTTCATAGTGTGTTGCCGCCTTGAGGCGTTCGAGTGGCCACTCATAGCTTTGTGGTCAATCTTTATCATTGTTTGCAAAGTTTCCCTCAAGTCGCTGAGTCATCATCAGGCTTTCCAGTCGAGTAGGGAGAGGGGGAGGGGCGAAGGGGCCGCTGGCCGACCCCCGTGTGTGTACATGTGGAAAATTGTCACGATCTCATGATTGATTGTCGCCATGTCAGAGACGTTAATAAGATTGCGGCTGCTGTATCTAAAAATGACCAATATTGCAGGGGCTATAGAGCGGATCCCATACAATTTATAGAGGCAAGGAAATACTTTAATATTTAGCGTAAAGGTATTTTCTTAAATTTTTGACATGAATACGTCTAGAAGTCGACCCCAGATAACTGGATGACAATTAAAAAATCTTAATGTAACGTTTTCATGTCGATAAAAAAAACGAATAACTCAGAAACTAAAAGTCCGATTAGCATGGTTTTGATATCATTCTAATAGTCGCATAGTTACGTTTCGTATACACATCCATCTGATATCGCGAGAGTGTAGGAACAGGCGAAGGGGGGCTCAACTCACAGCAACCATTTTTGGGACAGAGATATTTTTTAAATCAAAATAGATAGATGCTCATAGCAGCTACTATGCTGGATTTGGTCTTAAAATATAGCCTTCATTTAGTTTTACGAGGTAAAGTATACACATAAATATATTTAACCCCTCGCGGCCCTCGGTTTGAATTTTAATGTGTGCCTTACGGCCCGTAAGAAATTCGCGAGTCTCAATAAAAAGATGGCGTTTCAGAAAAAAAACGATTACTCCGAAACTGTCACACCGATCGTCTAAAAAAGACCTGTTTTATGTTCCTATTGAAATTTGCTATTAGATATTTGTAACGTCGTTATGTAAAGCAATAAAGATTATTAATAATTATTAGTCAAAGTTGTACTAACATAATTAGCGGTCGGCCTCGCCTGGCCATTTCGGGCCGTCTGGGGTTCGACGGTAAATATCAATTCTAGACGTTTCGGGCCGTCTGGACGAGATTAGATTGTAAAAAGATATTTGTAATGAAATAAATAAATTTAGAATACGAGTAGCATTGGTAGTGCGGCTAAATGAAGAGTATACAATTATCAGTATCTGAGAGGGTCAAGAACTACAAACCACGCCAAAATTTCAACATCTGAGGTCCGGTTAACGACTGCGCAAGCACATCAGGCTCGAAGGTGGTGGCTATAGCGCCTCGCTCTGAGTCACACCCAATTTCTTGTTCTACTTCTCCGTATATGGAGCCCGACTATGGAATAAGCTTCCTCCAGCTATTAGAGGCGCTAGTTATTATCGTATCTTTTAGTACTCCAATTTTGCCTACTCTTTTTGCCACATCAAAATGTCGGCCGACTGGAAGATATTGTCGAAATAGAAATAAGTTCACCATTGTACGCTAAGTATTTTATTCTGCAATAAGTACTTTTTACACAATTTTTCATTTCATTTTATGTCTTTTATAAATTAGGTTATTGGTGTAATATTATATATGGAACTTATTTACAAAATATTATATTTGGAACTTTACACCCGTCTTTACAAGCTTTATATTACAATATTCGTAGGTATGTATACTTGCAATGTTCGTATGTATGTATACTGGCAATGTTCATATGTAAGTTGTCCGTTTCAAAAATTTCAAAGCATTGTACAACCACTTGCTGGTATCCGATTGAGCTGAAATTTGGCATACGTATGTAAGTTTGGTGGCAATGCAATATTATGGTATCATCAAGCTGATTTGATGATGGAGCCGGGATGTAGGGACTGGAACTCCCTGATGGCAAATAGTAGTACAATCGAATTAGAGCTAGTATGTTTTGTTATCATGAGTACTTTCCATTACACATGATGACAAGGATCTCAAGATGGAGCCGGAATATTACCACTGGATTTCCCTAATGAAAGTGCTAAGATAGTCGAGTTTGGGCTCGTTTTTTTTTGTCTCGAGTACTTTCCATTACACGTGATAACGAGTGTCTGAAGATGGAGCCGGAAGATTTCTACTGGAACTCCCTGATGGAAATTGTTAAGATAGTCAAGTTTTAAGGAATACCTACCAACTCTATTATTTTAGTAGATGTCACTGAAGGTAATGGTAATATCGCTAGCGTACAACTATTTAGGATGTACATACCTCTCATGAGATTGTTTGACTACTTCACTTGACTTATAATTCCGCCCTCAAACGACATTATTCCCGCCAGTTCAACCCCCCCCCCCCCCCTTCAGCGCAGTGGTTCAAGTATTTCCCGTTCGGCACAAAGCGGCCTGCATTCATTTGTCTGCCACTGCAGCTATGCAAAGCGTTTCGCCGGCAGAACTGCATTTTCATCGAAGGAAACACGCAATAAATAACGCCGCTTGAACATATTCTTCACGTCAGTTTTCCCGCGGCCCACCGTGTCATTACGACTTGTAAATTTCATCCGTGTCGGAAAGGGAGGGGGGGGGGGGGAGGGACGGCTACAAAAACCTAACACTGTGAAAATTTTAATTGCTGTCGGCCAATTCGTGCTTTTAGGTAGAATCCTTGTTTGCAGAAAATATATTTCGCGTTGAAGTTTTTCGGAACGGATCATGCGCTTATACTTATACCTACTTGTATACCTTGCTATTTTTACACCACTGCCCAACAAAAGAGGAGTGTAATGTGTTCAGGGTTCATCTAAGTATGTTTTTCGTTTTAATTCCACCATAACTTCTAAACGCTCGAACCGATTCAAAAGTGTGTGGTATTTTTAGAACCATTAGGTCAAGTGCCATAGGGTGCCTTATATGTCCAAATATCAAGTAAATAGTTATCTAATTGTCCAAATGTCAATAAATTAATTTAAACATATCGTTTTTAGTGCCAAATGAAAGGTCTGATTTAGTATATTCCGAAAATACATTGTATCTATATAGTATCGACATTCGTGTTTTTTGATTTCTTTTAATATATTTACTTGTTAATAGCATCATCCAACTTCACATGTTTGTCAGTACGTATATCAGTATAGGTAGTGTAACCCTTATTGGGGAATTAACCCTATCCTAGAAAGCTAAGTGGTCCTTGGACTCCCTAATTATCTTTAAGGTTATTGAATTATATATAAATAACATGACGGGGTTATTTCCACTGCTGTTTATTAATCAAATAAATAAAGATTAAACGCGAGTTTATAATAAAAAAAATAGTAAACAATTATGGAGTGCTCCATCAACGGACACTTCCAGGCGAAATGAATCGAGAACCGATCACCTGATTGTCTAGCCACTAGACGGTTCCCGTCCGATGTACTGGAACGCGAGAATCTGACGGAGAGATCAGAATCTTCATCAACGGTTGGCACGTCCATTATTGAAAGTGCGGATATCAACCTCTATAAGAACTACGCCAACCACCGTATCTATATCTGGATACTCGTATAGCAAGGCAGCTTATGGCACTAGGCTCGGATACCATTATTTCAAAGCTAGTGCAAAAGACACAAAAATGTGCAGGTTCTGCCAAGGGTCAGAGGAAACTCCCTGTACCTCATGTGCGAGTGTGGCCCGCTGAAAAATATACACCCACTTAGGTGGTCATTACCTCCAACCTGAGGAGGTAAAACAATCTACGCTAAAAACCTGTTGCGGTTCTTAAATGACACGAGGCTTAGCGCAGAACTAGGTGGCAAACACAATAGATCAGCAATGGTCGCAGTGTCACAAGGCTCATAAAGGTCTTAGGAAAGCCCTACACAACAAATATATATATATATATATATATATATATATATATATATATATATATATATATATATATATATATATATATATATATATATATATATATATATATATATATATATATATATATATATATATATATATATATATATATATATATATATATATATATATATATATATATATATATATATATATATATATATATATATATATATATATATATATATATATATATATATATATATATATACATATATATATATAGGTATTTAAAAAAACGGCTGGCACTTTATTTTTGATCTCTGCTGTCCATCCTGCTGTCAATTCCATGCAGATGGAGCCACTATGGTCAGTTCAGCACCCATACGGTAGCCTACTCGAAACAAAAATTACCTCGATATGACCAGAAACCTATTTACAATCGCAGATTGAAATCGGTTGCTCAAGTAGGAGTGTATCCATCTAAGAAGATATTTATTGTTTTAACTAGTGACTCGTTCAATGACTCGCGACTGTTCTAGGTCTATTTTTGCCGCAATAAAGCCAAGACAGCGATATATGCTGGCAACATCAGATAGGGATTGATCGAAATATCGCATATTGTTCTATCTATAATCGATGCAATGAATAGCAATGACTGACTGTTAAATTATTTGTTTACTTTGCAGATCTTTGGGGGAAAATAGTACTCTTATATTCAATTTACCCGTTTTTATGTATCTATCATGCCATAACCAAGGGTGCATCCAAAGGAGTGCTTTGGGTGGGCCGTGGGCACCACCCTGGGGCTTAAAAATGTTTTGTAAACGTTTTCAAATAAATATTATGATACCATAATATTATATTACGTTAAACTGTGCACAACAGTGATATATTTTTTCAGAACTATTGTGATTTTACCTGAACTATTGTGATGATTGATTGAAATTTTACCCCAATATCAACATCTTATTGAAACTAATATGTACGTTACCAGTAACTACAAGTACCACAGTCAAGTCGTATCTAAGAAAGATGAATAGACACTCAATGAGACTGCAAGTTTAAATATTCACAAAGAAACTAAAATTGATTGATAAAAAAATCGAAAAGTAAGGTTTAAAAATCTCTTAAATCGCTATTTAATGATTGTAACTCAAACACCTCAAAATCCACATGTTGGTTTTCAAACTGCTGATCTAAAGTTTGTTAAATTTATAATCAAATTTGCTTCATTTTGCATTATTATGTCAATAGATGTAAAAATATTTTTAAACTTAATTATGTACGATTACTATTATCTCTTACACATTCTTTAATTTATTTATTTATTTATTCTTTGGAGTACATACGGCAATTAAAACCGTTTTGTGGGAGTAAATTGGACTGAAGTCCTATGATTAATAAAGACTCACATGCTGAATTGAAGATGTAGTTGTCTCTTCAAATTAAATATAATATTATTGATAAATAAAGAATTTTGAATTTGAATTTGAATTTGAATTTAAAAAATGCTGTAAAAAATATTACATGTAAAAATTTAAAATGAAAGAAGGAAATACAGGAAGGATTCTGTGTAAATTTCCTAAGTATGCTAAATGAAACGATTGACAAAAAATTGCTCAATACACTTGAACCTATATACATATGTGAACGAGGTATAGGGAGACCAAACTGAGAATGAGTATTCTAGAAAACTTCACACGTACTTGTACATAGCATACCGACTTCAAAGACTCAATATCACTAATGAACTTTCAATTTAATGATGTTCACCTAGGATGTCTGTACATTGGTGTATGCGCAATTCTTCCTTAAGACTAACGAATGTGTGTGTTCTGCACTGTCATTCAAATGTCTATTTACAAATTATCTTAAAGTAGCGTATGTTTATATGTAGGTATAAAAAACTGTTACCCTTAAGTTTTCTAAAAAATGAATTATATATGATTTGTTTAGACCATGCTATTATTTTTTTTATGCCCGATAGGTTAATAGATTTTCAGGTAATCACAAAGCAGGTATTGTAAAAGCCACTATACGACTGCCCGACTAAAAAGAAAATTTAAGATAGAACCGATTTAAAAGCGTGGTATGTTAGAATCATTAACTGTTTAAATATCAAGTAAGTAGTTGTCTAAATGTCCATTTGTCCAAATGTTAATAAATTAACCTAAACATATCGTATTTAGTATAAATTGAAAGGTCCGATTGAGTATATTCCGGAAATGTGTATATGGATAAATACATAAATCACAAATATTTCATAAAAAACTGTAATAAAAATAATTTTTAATACAATAGTTTACTTTCTGTAACGGCAGTTGTGTTTTTATTTATTTTAATATATTTACTTGTTTATATTTAATTTCTCAAAATTTTCCAGTAGCTTGGTAGCACTTAGTAGCAGTTCCAGTAGCTTGGTAGCATTAATAACTTTCTGGGTTCGCCACTAACCATAACGACACAGTAGATCTTATCACTATTCGCAGTAACAGTGAAAATATATTCAATAGAAAGTATCAGAGTGTACCTATAGATACTCACTAAAAAGTAGTGTTAGTAGTTTAATCTACTCGTCTATTTTCGTTGTCATTGATTGACCTGCTACTGTAAATTAACGCTCCCAGGGGTAATTTCACGGCGATTCTTTGTGCACGTAATCGCCGCACGCCTCGATAAACAATCAAACGGCCTTTTAATGCTGCGCGCACCGCGACCAAATTCCTGTCCAACGTTTTTGTCCACATTTCCGCGCTGTTCATGAGCGCTTAACCGATTGTGTGGCCGGCCATTTGACTGACGGTGACGTCGGCTATTTTGTGGATGGCGCTGCGCAAGAAACTGAAACCTTGTGCGAGCAAAGTGACGAGCGAGCGACAGAATGAACGCGGAAGTAGTACATATTATTATTATCTTAGGGTTGTCGACTACAGCAGCGAAGCCCGTTACCTCAGGAAGTTTTAACGATTAGTCGTTCTATCTCCCTGGAGTGAGAGCAAAAGACTTGGACAAAACAGTCCACCGTCTAGCTCCACCACAAACGCGTAAGAGGCCAACGCCTTAACCGCGAGATAGCCAGGAGTGTTACCCAGCGGGCTTACACTCACGCCCTTACTTACAATTGCGACCAGATTACTCAAGTCTCTCGATTGGTTACGGGTTCGAGGTCGCTTGCGCGGTCCTCTCCCTTACGAAGCGGTGAAACGGTGTATACCGAATCTATCGCGGACCACGGCATCCTTTGCCCGGCTGTTCACCCAGGATCGGGTAGCCGATGGTCGTTTCAAGAGCAGTCGCCGTAAGGTCTGCAACCACCCCCACTCTATAGGAAACAGTACTGCTTCCAGACTCCCCCGACTCAGAGTGCGCAATCGATTGGCTAATGCCGCACGGTGCGCAGGCCGTCCAGGAGCGCCAGTAGGTTGATTCCCAGGGGAAACTAACCATAAGGCCAGAGTCCCTACCCTGGCTTGCACTTCTACGTGGAGGCCGTCGGATAGGTGTTGACCCATGAGTGTGACCAACCCTGAGTAGAATGGGTCTTCGTGGCCAACTCAGCAAGGGCCCATTAACTCCCATTATTATTATACTGCAAGAAATCCTCCTCATGCGGAAGGCTACCCCTGGTAAGACTTGCGTCTCAGGCCTCAAAGCTGGTTTCTCCTGGCGGGATTGCATTCGGGCGCTACTGGATAATTTGCGCACCGTTCGGCGACGCCAATCGGTTGTGCACTCTGACTAATTGCTGAAGGAGTCTGGAGATTACGGAAATATACTGTCTCCTAAGCTAAGTCAACGTCCACTTACGCTGCTTGCGGGGGTGGATGTCGACCTGTTGTCATGCCACTCTTGAAATGACCTTGGACCACTCGATCCCGTGTGGCACTACGGGCAAAGAACGCCCAGGTCCGCGATAAATTCAAATTGAAGTACTGCTGTAATACAACAGGTAGAGGCCGCGTAAGCGACTTCGGACCCGTAACCAGTCGGGAGGACGGAGGTATCCTGAAGGTTAATTCCATGCGGAGATATCCTGCCAGTCAACGTCCACTTCCGCTGCTTGCGGGGGTGAATGTTGACCTGTTGTAATGCCACTCTTGAAATGACCTTGGGCCACTCGATCCCGCGTGGCACTACGGGCAAAGAACGCCGAGGTCCGCGATAAATTCAAATTGAAGTATCGCTGTAATACAACAAGTAGAGACCGCTTAAGCGACTTCGGACCCATAACCAGTCGGGAGGACGGAGATATCCTGAAGGTTAATTCCAGGCGGAGATATCCTGCCAAAACTGGTAGTCAGGGGCCGAGGCTGTCCGCTGGTTTCCTTTCCCGGTGCCTCGTCGTAAGGCGTTCGCCTCTGACGGTCAGGTGGCGGAGCTTGACGGTGGATTGGGGGCGAGGCTGCCCGCTGGGTACAATTAATTTTTGATTTACATCTCTCATTTAACATTATATATTCTATGTTTTCTTGTAAAGGTTATATGTAATTATAATATTTGTGTTATAATTTTTATTTTTTATAATTTACAATTGTGTTGTATATATCAGACACGTGTAGGCATTATGTTTTATAATGAGCTCAATATTTTATCATAGTTTGTATACCGTTAGAGGACTGAAACGAGAGCATCAGCTCTTAACCCTTTGAGCATCACTGTATCTCATGAAAAGCGGTCTTTAAAAGGCTTGGAAACATTATCCTTAATTTTGGAATTTATTTTAACATATCAATCAATCAAAAATGACATTTAACTTCATCCGCATAGTTTGACGGTTACCCAATAAAAAGAGTAAAAATAGAGCAATTTACCAATCGTAACGAGCAGAAATGAAACACGTTCAATTTAGTAATTTAATTAAAGAATATATTTTTTTTAATGTCTCATGCTTTTGACGTTTTCAATAGTCATAATTTTCATAACTATTCTTTTCACCTCTGTCTTTATCAAGAAAGTAGGTTAAAACATACTCTTCTGATTTTTAGAATGCTAATGCAAAACCCACGGGATTATAAATTTTCAAATAATATTTTTAAAATAGTGAATGGTTTTTCACTCCTGCCAGGAAATCGGATCATACCCTCAAGGAGATGGTTAGAAAATAAAAGACTTCGAAGCCCATTCGTTTTCAATTTATGGCGTGATTCAAGAGTGGACGTGACAAGTCCGTCGGAAGCCGATGAGATGACGGCGCAGACAAAAAACGTTTGATGTTTCCATCGTCACATTTTTTTGTTAGGACTTACATAGTATTTCGTGGATGACATGCGGGGGCATTGAATGAAACCATAATCGAGGCCATTGTAAATTAGAATAAAATATATAATTCAAAATAAGAAATTTTAGACATTACAAAATTTAAATTATACGAGAGTGGATGTCAATGGGATTGACACAAACAGAACTCGATTAATCCCAGTGATCTATCGATACTACCGCATTTACGTTTTGATAAGAATATCTGGTAGAACGTAAATTTTCAAAATATAAATAAAATGCGTCCTATAGAAGGGTGTATACATTCATATGTACGACGCGTATCGATATCTATTCAGTAAATTGTTAAAGCAATTATCTATATCATTATAGTGTGTATAAAACGTTTCATATCTGGAACGTTTTTTAAAAAGGCACGGAATCCTCGCGGCGCGAGTCTAACTTGCACTTTAGCGTTTTATTTGTAATCTTAATATATATAAATTACGTGTCACGTTGTTTGTCCGCGATGGACTCCTAAACTACTTAAGCGATTTGAATCAAATTTGCACACAATGTGCAGTTTGATCCAACTTGAAAGATAGGATAGCTTACGTCTTAATTTATAGTCGCGATATTATTTTATTGCAATGTCTATTATTTGACATTCGCAATTATCTGTTAGTTCCAAACGATTTTAACAGATGGCGTTATCTATTGAGTAATCCATAGATGGCGCTGCTATGTTAAACCTACAAACGTCATAGTCGGCCAAGCGTTATTCTAAATTCAAAATATTGTGAAGGTAATACAGTGAAATTATTCCTGCTTTTTAATTATTTGTGCTTCATTGTTCAAAACTCTTTAATTAAAATATATACATGTAAGTATTATCACATAGTTATAAAAGTGGAATAACTGCAGTATAGGAACCTCTCTCCAATTTTTTTCATTTTAACCCTTGGAGTAAATGGGTATTTTCATGGATGCATCTGTCTCTTTTGCAGGATTTTCGGCGACATTTACCTTAAAGTACTATAACTACGAAACTACTACACCAATCATAAAAAGAACAACTGCACAATGATTGCATTGAAATTTCGAATATAGAATATTGAAATATCATTTTGTAAAACAATTAGATAATTATGAATAAATATGAGAACGTCAAAGAAGTGAAAAAAACGCAGAACCAGATCTGGTCGTATCATACTCAACGGATAATTGTTTCAGAACCAGATTTGGTCGTATCATACTCAACGGGTTAATGCTAAATCTGGAAGAAAATTGTGTCGGTCGCTATAAATAAGCGAGATATAGGAGGTCAAAGTTTAAATTTTAAAAACAGGCCAAAATAATATAATATAAAAATGGATGTTGGTATATCTGTATGCCCGTCTGTCCGAGTTTAATAGACTCCGAAACCGTTTGACCGATCACCATGAAAGTTGGCATATATATGTATTTTTTCATGGTTAAGGTTTTTATATATATCCGCTTTGTTGCAACTTTCAACTAGACGGCGCTGCAGCACACCAACTTCTATACTGCTCAACCGATCGCCATGAAAATTGGTATACATTGGTATTTGAGAAAAGATATAACACGGGCAACGCCGGGTAATACCACTCGTAGATATATATATTTTTTCTAACGATATTTCATTCCGACTTGATCTGATGATCGTAGTATGTATGTAGTATGATCACAGCGATGATTCGCTACATCTATCACCTTAGTTTATTTTTTTTATTTTTTTCATTTTTATTTGTTTTATTTTGATTTTTTTATTTATCTTATTTTTTATAGTTACATAAAAAAAGATTGCGTTCATTTTTTTAACACATTTTAAAAGAATACATGTCATGAAAATCGCGAAAGGGCATTAACTTGTCAGGATTACCCCACTAGGTATACGCCTGTGTTGGGGAGATGGATACAAAGTTCTGTGGTATTATTTGCTGAGCCTGTACGCCTTGCCTGCTGTCCTTCTTCCGTCTCATAAAAAACAATACGTAATATAATTTAGCATAATATAATATAAATAATTTAATATAACATATTACAATATAATATAATATCATATAACATATAAAATAATGTATCATATTTATATATAATACTAGATGACCCGGTGAACTTCGTACCACCTAAAATTGGTTTGTTTGTAACTCTTCATAAGCGTTTATTGATTCTAATCAACCTTCCAAATCCATTTCATTGCAATCTATAATATGGCCGAATCGTGTACGGTTTGAGTTTCGTTCGGTGATTAAATGAAAATCGTTTTATAATTAAAATAAATTCAATGTATTTAATTTACATGATAAAATATTAATGCTTTTTCGACTTTTCCGACTTTTTTGCATTTTTCGACTTTTTTGACTTTTTCGACTCTTTTGACTTTTTCGACTTTTTCGACTTTTCGACTTTTCGGCTTTTTGAAATTTTAGATAATCGAACGGAATGAATAACAGTTATGGATGGCGCAGCTGTCAAACAATAGGATCGCCGCGAACGCCATCTATTGAAGGGGCTTATTTCCCAAAAAGACCAATTTCGATTTTTTCGATTTTCAGTTGTTTCTTTTAATTTTTCCTAAATATTTTTTTTGTAAACCACCCCTGAATCAAGGCAAATAAAACAAAAGAATAATCATTCAAATCGGTCGAGTCATTTTCGAGATCTTGCGAGACTAACGCACGGCGATTCATTTTTATATATAAGAAGATATAAGAAGATAGATAGAATAAAACATTATGGAAAAAAGACCGTAGGTGGTATACATGAAACTGTGAAAGGACACGCGAATAAAAGTGTAAAGGACAGTAAGCGAAAAAATCAGGTCATGGAAGGAATTAAAAGTAGGTACCACTTGTATAAGTGTTTTGTCGAAAAGATCACATAAGAGGCGGTAGCTGTATCATGGTTAAAAATGAGATAAATGTCAAAACCAGGGATGATATAACATCATTATCCGTAGAACGAAACACGGAAATATCCTGTGTAGAAATTACACAACAGAAATGTGTCATTGTTTGTATTTATAGGGTCCCAAACAGTGACTTTAACGTGTTCATGTCTTGCCTCGAATCGATTATGGACAAACTCTCAAACTCCTCCAAGCAGATTGTGGTGTGTGGTGATTTTAATGTTAATATCCTAGAAAACTCAGGCAATAGCAATAAGCTAAGAGACTCTTTTACATCATGTGGCTTTACGATGGCATTTAATACTCCAACCAGGATTAATGAACTCAGTGCGACCTGCATCGATAACATATTTTATAGAACGGCAAATTTTTGCTCTATTGATAATGTAATTATACCCTTTTCTGACCATAATGCTCAGATGATCCACTTAGAATCAAATTTGACGAACCCAAATAGTAAGCATGTGTGGAAAAGACAATTCGGCTTTAACGCTATTAACTCATTTATTAGACTATTAAATAAAGAATGCTTTACTACTGATTCATCAGACCCAAATTCTGACTATGACAATTTTATAAAAGTTTTTAATCGTCATTTTGAAGCTTGCTTTCCCTCGAAATACAGACTAGTGTCAACAAAAGGCGGTACGCCTTCTTGGATTGATAATGAGCTTAGAAACGATCTAGGAAAACTTCAAATTCTACAGGATAATTTAAATCAAAACACAAATTCATTACTTAAGGACTATTATACGAACTGTAAACAAAAATATGACAAAGCAGTAGTAGCGGCTAAGAAAAATACTATAGAAGAAGAGATTAAGCAGTCGAATAACAAAACCAAAACTATGTGGAGTATCATCAATAGAGAGGGGAGAAATATTTCAAGTAAGGCAAATGAACCTATTCAATTACTTCACAATGGTTCTAAAGTCTCTGATCCTACAGAAACGGCAAATATACTCAATGAATATTTTACAAACGCTGTTAAACGAATGACAAATTCTCCTAGTTTACCCTCTTCAACAATTGTAGGTGAGATACCAGCATCAATACTGTTGCATCCTATAACTTCCATTGAATTTGATAAGGCCTTGAATGGCATTAAAACAAAAACATCAGTGGATATCTGGGCACACTCGATTAAATTAATAAAGAATATAGCACCAACGATTTCCAACACCTTGAGGTCTATTTTTAATAATTGTATGAAACAAGGTGTGTTCCCAAATTTAATGAAAATAGCAAAGATAGTACCAGTCTTTAAAAAAGGGAACAAAACTGATCCTGAAAATTACAGGCCAATTTCACTGCTTCCTGCTTTCTCCAAAATTTTCGAAAAAATTTTATATAACAGGCTATATCTATTCGCAAATAAATTCGATATACTAAATAAATATCAATATGGTTTTAGGAAGAACATGTCCACCACCTCGGCGATTTCGGAGATGGTAAATTTCATTACCGACACTTTTGAAAATTCTTCCCAACCCGTGGCAGTTTTTTGTGATCTATCCAAAGCGTTTGATTCGGTTGACCACGAAATACTGCTCAATAAATTAAACAGTTATGGGATTCGGGGCAAAGCCAATAACATGATGAAATCCTACTTAACAGGCAGGTCACAGGTAGTAGAAATAGATGGATTTAGATCTACACCTCAACCGATAACCTGCGGAGTTCCCCAGGGATCGATTCTTGGTCCATTATTATTTTTATTTTTCATTAATGATATAGGCAATTGCTTGCCCGCCTACACCAAAACCTTGCTCTATGCGGATGATACAAGTTTCCTGTTTCACGATAACAATCTTAACGACCTAATGACCAATGCCAATCATGCGTTAAACCTAGCAAGTTCATGGTTCACAGAGAATAATCTCTTGCTTAATGCAAAAAAAACCGTAACTATGCACTTCTCCTCAAAATATAAATCGTCTGCTATACCATTCAATATAACTCTAAACAACAGTACTCTAGAATTAAGCAAATCGACAAAGTTCCTAGGTATCATGATCGATCATCATCTTAGCTGGAACATCCATATTAATGAACTATGTAGTGCGCTTTCTTCGGCAATATATGCAATAAAAAAGATTAAATTCTTAGCTGGTGAAATCTCTGCAATAACTGCGTATCATGCCTGTTTCCATTCTAAAATGACTTATGGTATACTGATATGGGGGAATGCCACAGACAGTTCTAGGGTTTTCATTTTACAGAAAAGTGCATTGAGAGCAATTGCAGGAGTATCCCGTGACACGCACTGCGAACCATATTTTCTTAAGTACAAAATACTGACTTTTACGTCTGAATATATTTTACAATGTCTACTATATGCTAAATCAAATATTAACGAACAAGAGGTAAACGGGAATATGCACTCCCACAATACACGCAGACGTGATGACGTTATCCTGCCTAAAGTACGCCTTACGCAGACACAAAAGTCCTTTGGATATTTGAGCTATAAGCTCTTTAACCAGCTACCACTCTCCACAAGGAAGATGGAAACAAAGGCGTTTAAAAGATTTATAAAACAAAAGCTGCAATCCACACATGCTTTCTATAAGCTGGGTAATTTTTTTGAGCATGCCAATTCTTTGAAATGGGAATAACATTAATATGTAACTTTCAGGTACCTCATTTTAGTTTTTATTATTTAATTATAATATTATGAATTTAATATTTAATATGTAGATTACAATGTGTAATGTAACATACCTGATCATATACATACGTTGTTTTTTTCCAATTTTGTTTCGATACTTCCAATTGTGTGATTATTTTTTGTATAAAGTGCTTGATGACTATTAATATTCTTATAATAATAATCTATTTTATATGTATACTCATGTACATGGATTCAGCTCTATTATTTAAAAAAAAAAAAATATTTGTCTGTCGTGTAAAGCCGACTTTAGTCAATGCTATTGTTGAATTAATATTTATGCTTAAATAGTTTTATATCTACATATAAACTGACGAATTCTAATATGCGATAATTAGCTTTAATTCCTAATTCATGCTGTTATTGTATATTCTGAATAAATAAACTGAATACTGAATACTGAATACTGAATATAACATGCCTTGAACACAACCGGTATGACGGCGACGTTTAGCCCCTCATATTTGTTCTTCGGAGGAGAAGTCTTAATCGATAGACGATTCCATGCTTACGGGCGTGGGTGGTACGGTATAGCTACGACCATATTTCATATTAAAGAAAGCGTATTTTTTCTCAAGAAAATTAGCCCCTAGATCTTTGTAATGCAAAGTTGCAGGTAATAAACAAAATGTTAACAAAAAATAACCGAGTCATTTTTTTTATATGTGCAGCAGCAATGTCATGGTGAAACGTAGAACAGGCTATCATAATTAAATGCGTATACAAAATTTCGTGTCTGTGCTGTTGAGCGTTGAGGAGTTCCCTCGTTGGAAGCCAACCCTGGGTGCCGCAGTCCTGTCTTAATGAAACTTAGATCGGGCTGTCATAATTGAATGCATATACAAAATTTCGTGACTGTGCTGTTGACCGCTGAGGAGTCCCCTCGTCGGGAGCTAATCCTGGGTATAGAATCAGGGCATGCTTGCTATATAAAATGCATTGTCATCGGAGCTGAACCAACATGTAAATTTTGCAACTTCATATGATAATATTTGAGTAGTTCCTTCAATTCTTCATGGATCACATCATCAGAACAAAATTTTGATATAGATGTGAGTAATCTGGAAGTACATCCTTTGAAATAAAAAGAATTTTCGAAAGCAATTCTTAAATGACGGATTTCTGAGGTAACAAACATATAAAGAAAAATACGATCGAATTTATAACCTCCTCCTTTTTTTTAAGTCGGTTAAAAATAAATCGGCTGTGGTCTACGATCTATAGGACCTGACAGGAAAACGAAAAGAGCTTTATCATTTGAAGGGCATGTTCACACCAGACTAAGATGTTAAAATTTCAAATCCACACTATAGCAAAGAAGAGGAAGAAATCAAGAATCCCACTCATGAAAGCAAAAATGAGAAATATTTTAGAACGGACTAACACGGTTATCATAGCATATTGCAAAGGATAAATAGGTCAATAATTTATCAAAAGAAATACAAACAAAATCAAATAATTTAAAATGTGTGCATAAGGTACACTTAGTAATATAAATCCACAACATGACAACTCTACAGTTGTGGTACAAAATTCCCACGCCCACACAACTTCTAACCTCTGCCTTAGAGCCGTCTGTAAATATGATCTCCAAGCCAGGGGACCGGGACGATATAAGGTCAGAAAATACTACATTATTTAGGGTGGGGACTGCCCTACTGGTTTTTTCATCAAAACTGTTTGAGGGATGATGTACGAAGTAGTAAGTCTGTCGGAGAAGGGAAGGTGAAAGTCTTGCTACTGATCTCTCCGCACCGTAATCGATTTCCGGATCGTAATGAAATGCCGCTTGTTCCAGGTTGACAGGAACACTGCGACGGCGCAATCGGTCATGTTGATTTTGTCGTGATTGCTAGCGTTGTGTATGTTGTGCACAAAATTGTTGCATTTTCAATGTATTCGTTGGTCGTTCATTTTCAGTCGCTCTCAAACATAATTCGGACAATGCCAATACGAATATTTTCATTATCCGTCGCTCGCTGGTCATCAGTGCGGCTTGCACGTGAAGTAGATCGCCGCGCATTTGACTGACTTCGACGACCTATGTTATCTATTCTCCTCGGCATTATAATGAACACTGTAAAAAGACACGGAATTGTTTTCAGTCACTCAAATCTGTCGAACATTTCTTGAGAACTTAACAATATTGAAATCCTCAGACTAAGGCCAAATTTGTAGTTATGTATAAGCCTGCAAAGTCTATTTACCTTTATATAATGGCTGATCAAAGTGATTTTTTGCAAAATGCAATTAAATTTGCTTATAAAAAAACTATTCTCCAATCCCACTACCTTTTTTAAAAGAAAAAACGACGTTAAATGTAATAATAATTTCACACAGTCGCGCGGAATGAATTATGAATGGCGTAGCTGTCAAACAATAGAATGTATTATTAGAAAATATAGAGAGCGCCATCTATTGGCAGAAATACGAAGTGGCCATCCCTAGAAGTACTAATTTCGATTTTTTCGATTTTTTAGCTGTTCCTTTGGGGTTTTTCTAAATATTTTTTTTTGTAAACCACCCCTGAATCAATCCAAACAAATAAAAGAAATATAATTTAAATCGGTCGTGTCATTTCCGAGATCCTGCGAGACTAACGCACGGCGATTCATTTTTATATATAAGATAGTATAACATAATAAAATATAACATATTATAATCTGTATATCTGTATATCCATAATTTACATCTATATATCCTATAATTTGTGGTTAGAAATAAAATATTATAATATATCATACTTTCGAATTCATCTCTAGTATAATTTGAGAGCCAATAAGACACCCGTCTCTTGAACTGGTTGTCGGTTATGTTTAAAATCTGTCCTGTGTACGAGTTAAATATATTATAGAGTTTAGGTCCGAGATATGCGTAGTGTCGTTGTCCGTATACAGTCCTCATTTTTGGTTTAATCTGTTTGTCTTTGTGTCTAGTGTTGTGTTTGTGCTCTGGTTTGTCTTTATCCGTGTTCCTCATGAGGTCCCTCCGATAGCGCACCAGAACAGCGCGTATGTATAGTTGGCGTACGTCAAGTACTTTAAAGTCTGTAAATAGGTCGTCTGACGGGGAGCGATATGGCTTCTTGTTAATGACTCTGAGCAAAGCCTTTTGCGCTTTGACCAGTGGATCAAGATTTGTTCTTGCCATACCGCCCCAACCGATTTGTCCGTATCTAAGTACAGTCTGCGCCAGTGCATAGTAAACAGTCCGTAGTAGGTTAATGTTGAGTATGCTTCTTATATTTTTAAATATATAAATCAATTTTCTAGTCCGTTTAGTCGTAGCCTCAATGTGTTGTGTCCATTTTAGATTTTGGTCAATGACTATTCCTAGATATTTTATTGTGTTCGTGCGTTCAAGTGGTAAACATGTACAGTTCATGTAGTCGCATTTATGTAACGTAATATGGTGGTTAGTATTGGGATAATGTCTATTGTCGATGCTAAAGGTCATATATTTAGTCTTGTTCTCGTTTAGCGTCAAAAGATTATTGTCAAGCCATCGTTTAGCCAGCTTCAGTCCCGCAGTCGCCCTGTCAAACGAAGACGTCTATGTGTCGCCGTAGAATAGTAAAACAGTGAATTGCATCCTGAATTTCAAGTCGTTACCTATAACTTTATTATATTGTCATGCAGGTATTACTTTCAAAAAAAAGAGAAAAATATAATTGTGGATAAATATAATCTAACCAATTATAAGATATCCCCACAAAAAGCGATTTCTTCTCTGTCTGTCAGAAAAACAACCAGACGGATTGCCATGTGGTTTTAAATATTCGTTAGAGCGTCTTTCGAAGAAAGTATATGTATAGTACAATTAATATATCTAAAAAGCGACTGAACAAAAGCTAGTTAAGTGATAAGTGGAAGGAAACCAGCCTAAATGTAAATATGTAAAATATAAATAATATATTACTATTATCAAAGAATTTTCCCTCAGTTTGATTTTTCTTGGGAAGGCAGAGTCATTACCTGCCTTACCTAATATTTTATTTTCAAAATTACACCTTATTATCAGGTACTTAGAATGCTTATGTTTCTGTGAAGAAAATGCATAAAACAGCGTTTTAAGCATTCTAGTTTGCGATTAAAGCATTCTAATTCGTTTTTTTGCGCATTTATTTCAATAATATATTATTTAGTTATAAACTTTTAGTATAAGGATATTTTTATCTGACAGTACATTCTACGTGGTTACGAAAATATGGTTCATAAGCCATTTTTATATTACCTTCTCTAAATTCTTGCAATTTATATTAGGTAGGCGACTAATCGATATCAATCGATATAATAGAATTAGAGTTTTCCGCGTCGATATTTAAAAAAAAACAGCATATTTTTAACATTTATTCATAATCGTTTCCTTATAAAGATTATAAAATACCTACTGTGAAAAATATGTTTGCAGTCACCCCGCACGTACATAGAATAAGAATCTTAACACTTAGTCTTCAGCCGAGTTGACAGATAGAGTTGGACATCTTCTTTTGAGCAATTTTAAATCGATTCTTTTTTTTTGGACTTCCCTTAATCTTCCCTTAATCTGTAATTTCGTACATTTTACATTTTTAATTTCCGATGCGTAAAAACTTTCATTGAAACATGGCGGCGAAAATTTTCTACATTATGGTGAAAACCGCATTACGATCAGTTTGATAACTGTGAACAAAATTAGGAACATACCGTGAGAAATCAATATCCATAATAGTCATTAATTTATTAAAAGATAATAATTTGTAACTTACGAAATAAAATATATACCTACTTAGTTTTATCGCATGAATCTTTAAAAATATGCAACAATTTTTACATTCTTTTTCACAATGTAGGTAGCTATTTAAATTTATTACATCACTATTCAAAACATGCTTCCGAGTAAGTCGATCCACATACTTACCTAATCCATTCGTTGCCTCATTCCCTTGTTAAATTTTCGCCGCCTCCTACTACATATTCCGGTGTGTCTTCGGGCTTCTCTTCGCCCGCCAGCCTTTGTGTTAGCCCGTCATTCAAATGTCAGAATTCACGAAAGCCCTGTTTGTGCACGGGGTTATTTTTGATATGTACAAACCCATAAAATTGTTTCTCCGTAGTAGAGTCTATTGACTGGGTAAATATAGCCGGATAGTGAAGAATATAACGATGCGATTTTAGGAGTTAAAATTTAGATTCAATTACCTACTGAAACGATGTTAGCATTGTGTAGGTACTATTTTTTCGTTAATAATTATAGATATATCAGCCTAGAGCTGAAATATTCCATCAGTATGTTTTACTACGTCGTACAAAATAATTGAACAATATTGATATTGGTACATACCTACTGATATTGGTAGACAATGGTACATACATACTGACCTGTATAGATCTGAATACTACATACTGATATAGACCTGAATATTTTTTTAAGCTATTGCATAGCTTTTATCGCGGGCCTTAGGCCATCGCGGCGACCGAATGAAGAAATTTCTTAACGAAAGTTAATGATTTTAAACTGATAATTACGTCTTAACGAGTACTGCTTACGATTCGAAAAAAATATATGTTAAACAAGAACATTTTCCTAATATTCTTAGCTTTGAATATTTTAGATTTTGTTTATATTACATAGTGTAATTAATTTGTGAAATTAGGTCTAACCGAACACAAAAACGACTACTACGCAAATACTATCTGGCGTATTATTATGAAACCTGCACCATTTTAAAGATAATTTAATTATCTATCTTTTTATCTACGATTTTTTTCGAATAATTCGGTTTTTTTGCTTTATTGAATAAAAAAAACGTGCGCGGCGCTCTATCGAAAGACGTTTAAATTATTCCGAATCATTTGCTTCCGCAGCCACAAATGATTCGGAATAATTTCAACGTTTTCCGATAGAGCGCAGTTATCTGATATCAGAAAAAATAAAATAAATAAATAATTATAATTGCATAAGTTGTTAAAAATGCTATGCAATAGCTTTACCGTGGCAGTCCCCGAGTGCCACACGTATTTGAATATTCAGGTCACTACTGTAATACTGAACCTACTATGTAATATGATATCATCCTATATAATTAACAGGGTAAGTGTTTTTCCTTGGGCATTCCAAACTAAATTTCTAAGGGCATAAATCGAGACAAAATCTATACCAGGAGGATTTGTTTTTCACTAGGTAGAGTACCATGTATTTTCATTATTGTGTTCATTCATAATTACATATTTATAAGAAAGATAATACTGAGTCTCTCTCTTTCTAACATAATATCGCGCGTGGTGCTTGAAAAAATAAACATGTTCGTTTTTTTTTTAATTGAGCCTGGATTATTAACATTGCCAATTCGTTGTTTCAGCCTTTAAAACGTATGAAATAATTTAGTTTGCCAACCCAAACTGTTCGTTACAGCTGGCAAAGTTCCGAAAATGGAATTAAATTTTACGTTCTCTTTCTAGCGTCCATATACCTCTATGGAAGTAGATGAAAGATACAAATAAGTGTACGAAAATGTGACACAGCGACTTAAACAATTAAGCGGAAAAAACGTATGAATATTTGACAAAGCCGTTTTAAAAAATATGATGGGAAACGATCTGTCACAGAATGGGTGGGGCTACGTGTCACAGTCAGCGCCGCGATGCAGGCAGCCACACACAGCCGAGCACCCGAAAAGCCTGGGCAAAGGCATCGTCGCCTACACACTTATTTTAAATTGCGTCTGGATCAACGAACCTCGACAATTCATTTACCCGCGTAAGGGTAAATTATAGAAATTTTATAGAAACAGACGTTGATGATTGTTTTTACTGCCACTGGCGATTTTAGTACCGGCGATAGATTTCACTTACACACAAAGAGTACACAAAGAGTAATTTCTCCTGTCTTCTATCAGCTAAAAAATATAAATCAAAATCTAACTTCAATAATAGTAATCAGGCCGGTATGAACGAGCTTCTCTTTTAGTGTAATTTAATATGGTAACTGAATATAACACAGAATAGAGAAACTACAGCAACATTTTCACCAAAACCTTGATTTCAAACTAGGGACGGACAGCGATGTCTGATATATCGAAATGATTGTTGGTTAGAGATCGACGTTCGATGTTTTTTACATCGATGGTGCCTTATCGATATTTTGGCACCATGGACGTTCCTCAGCCGATATTTCTCATCTACGCATTATGTTTTCTTTTGTTTCATAAATGAATAATAATATGTTATCGAAGTAGATATTTCTTAACACTTTATTCGGCGAATTTTGTAAATGAATTGATTAAACACTGCCACTGAATTAATTAACCACTGCATTTAATTACTTTCATTTTTATTATATTATATTTTTAACACCTATATTGAGTTATACATATTACAACTGTGTTAATCTTATTGATTTTATCACATAAACTTATTGATTTTATCACAAGAAAACTTCTAGTGACGGTCAGCAAAATGAGGCTAAAGAAACTTGTTTTTTTAAATGAATCTACGTTTAGATGATCTAAACATCGATGATTTGATAACGACATTTTTCCATCATCGATGTTGGTATCGATGGTACCATCGATGTTTTTCCATCGACGTCCATCCCTATTCCAAACCGTATAACACAAGTCTCAGTTACTACGAGCGACTCTGCAGATTGACAATTATGTAGTCTCTTTTCATTCTATTTGGAAGTGAGATTTCTATATAAAATTATGATTAACAAACAAAAGAGCAATTATTTAGTAAATAAAATGAGTTGTAAGGCGTGAGGCATTATTGTCCTGCAAATACTTAGTATGTGATATTTAAGATTTGAAATCCTGTTAGTATGCAAGGCAGTAGGTAATAGAGTTAAGTTCTTAAATATTTTTTACTTTTCTAAAAAATACATCATGTTACATGTATGTAAATAGGGGAATTTTTGTTTTCAAAGATATTTTGAAATTAAAGTTTGCACCGGATCTCTACATTTTAAGACGTTTGAGGTCATATATATTTCCAAAGTTTTTTATTGTTCCCGCTAGCGAATGTGTGAAAAGAATGCCCTCGAAAATCTGTCAAAGACAACACATTAAACTATTTGAATCCCTAATACCTGTTAGCAACGAGTCACCAACATCTACGAAACAAAAAGGAGGTCAAGGAGGGGGGAGGGAGTCATAAGGGTATAAACATCCCCAAGGGGCCAACCAAGAGTCTGCAACAAGCATTCCCGGCGGCGAAGGGCGATGCCTTCATACTTACCGAATGACGGGAAACTTGCCCAAATACAAAGTTTCAATACGGTTTAGCAGTAATTTTCTCACGGCTGATTACGCGCAGCAGCGGCCCCATGTATTAAACCCTAAACTAATCAAACTTGGCAGACATTTTGCTTCGGGATAAATCAATCCGCTGATCCAGAATACTGAGAATGGGAGGTGTGAGGCGCGAGGCGACATATGTAGTCCTGCAAATATTACAGTGTATGATTTTTGAGGATGGAAATCCTATTTGTATACAAAACAGTAGTATTTTTGAGTACTTAAAGATTTTTGCCTTTCCCAGAAAAATATATCATGGTAGACGAAGTATGTTAATAGGGAATCTTGTTTTCGACCTAAATTTAGAACTTAAATTTACACCGGATCTCCATGACTTCTGATCCTGGGAATCCAAAAAAGTGACTTCTGGAATATATCTGTCTGCCTGTGTGTCGTACATCTGTGTGTGCGCCTGTAAGTTTGTGTGTATGTGCCTGTGTTTGTGTGTGTGTGTGTCAGTGTGTGTGGCTACTGTGTGTGCCTGTGTGTGGCTTTGTGGATCTGTGTGTGTGTCTACTTAATGTATATCAGAAACTGCACACCTGATAAGAATGAAATTACCTACAAAAATAGTTCCTAATACCTACTGAAAGAAATAGAAATTACCTACTGAGATTTGAAAAGTTAGTTTAAATGTTTTCTAGATTTAAAAAAACATAAATCATATAATGGTACAGAAAATAACTTACTTTATATCTTGTTAGTATATAGTATATATAAGAGAAAAATGATCATTATTTGATTATTGATGATTGATATTTGACAAATGATTATTCCCATTATTAAAAGTTTAAAAATGCAGCGTTTTGTTATAATTTTAATCCTAATTTCGCGTAAACGAGACCGCTAGCATGAACACAGATAAAATATTCGGAAATGTTATGAAAGATTCTATCTTTATAAACTTTTTTATGTCGTATATGTGGACTAGTTTGAAACCAAGTGAACAAGAAATAAAAAAGGAAACGAATGTAGCAAAATATTTGTGTTCTCAAGATTTGAAAAATATTATTTTCCTCCTTTAAATACCTGTCCTTTCTAAACGTTTAAATTATTGAAATAGAATAAAAATATATACTCTCTTTAATCCTTACCTACAAAAATAGTTCATCCTGATGCTGAGATTTGAAAAGTTGATTTAAACGCTATTTCAGAATTAAAAAATCATTAATCCAAAAATAGTATGGAAAGTAAGAGTCTTTATACATATGCATATATATTTGCGGGACATTAGGCGTTATTCCCGTTATTAAGATTATGAAAGTCTAGCGTTTTGTGATAATTTTATTGATGATTTTGCATATACAAGTCCGCAAGCAAAAACCCAGACTCAGTGGACGAAAATTTTATGAAAGAATATACTTACATACACTTTTTTTGTCGTTTATGTGCACTAGTTTGTAAGAAAGTAACAAGTAATTAAAAAAGAAAGTGAATACAGCCAATTATTTGTGTGCTCACAGCCAAATATTGAAGATAAATAGTAAAAAACTTTTTAAATTATTTTAGTCTCTTTGGTCCTCATATTTTTAAATACTTTTTTCGATACGAGCAAGATCCAATATTTTCATTGTTCACCCTACCCCCTCCATATTGCATAATTATATTAAGAATAAATATGTTTTTTGTCCACTCGACTTCCTCTTCATTTTGACTGTCACATTTTTTTTATTCGTGTCCCCCCTCCTTCTCTGTTATGTTCAATATGTAATATTTTATTTATTTATTTATGCTTACTTTTATTTTGATGTAAAATTATTATATTGGAAAATATATTTTTTGTCCCACCCTCATTAAAACGGCTACTATACTGAAACTGAATCAAAATCATGTCGTTTTCTAGTGGCATTCACGCCAAATTTGAAAAAAAACGAATCACGCATTTGGCCGTAGTCGCGTCACAAACAAACGACAAAATGTCTAAGGGTCATCTCTGGCCGAGTTTAATCATAGACCTCTATCCATTCGGTCAAATATGATGGAACGAGTGCTATTCCTAGAATGACCTGCAACTGCAGCGTAATTTAAATTCTCCCAGAAGATACCCGCAGGGAAGTGGAGGCTCAATTTCATAAAAATCAATCAACGGACGACCCGATCACCGCAAATCGGTTTACTGAAAAATATTCAACAAGTTTTTCAGCGCGTGACAGCTGCGAGAGAGTCGCCCATTTTCAGGATAGCGTTAGGGGTGAAAAATGGCCGCGTGGCGCGCCGATATCGCCCGCACCGCCGAATAGTCAAAGTGAACGCTGAGGGGGGGATTGAAAAATGTCATTCGTCGCAGTCTGGTGGCGGTAATGGTAAAGTTGACGGTAAAATATTGCCGGGTAAATAACGTCGTCTGAAAATTCGGGCCTCCGCGCGAATTTATACGCGAGACGGAATTTATGTACAACCGCACCGGTAGACAGAGAGAGCGCGAGATATAGAAACACCTGAAACTCTGCGGCCGTATTTCTGTCTGCGACGAGAAGATCTTATTATCTACCTGTGGGGTTTGAGCGTGATTTCACAGGGGTTTTATTTATGTCTTCAAACAAAGAACTGTAGGTATATTATTCGGAATAGATTCAGTAGGGATATTATGTAGTATGTATCAAAGAGTAATAGAGATATCTCGAGTGGCCAGTAAAGTATCAGTGTCGTTGGTAAAATAAACTCGCCAATTGTGAAATTTCACAATGAAGTGCAGAAAGAAACAAACCTACGAACACAAACAAGCCATTAGGATCAAGCCCCAAGGAACCATTAGAAACCTTATCACGTGGACAATAATATTGCGACTGTCGTGAACGCTGCGTGCCGGCACTCTTTATGTGCACATATAAAGTGCTTAACGCTCCTGTTCCACAATCGACCAGAGCACGATACAGCATTCTCATCTTAACATTCCTGTTGTAAAAGGTCAGCAATGAGAAAATTTTAATTAGAGGGTTCCATGTGGTGGAAAGTTTGAAAACTTCATCTAGATTGAAGTTAGGCGTTCTTCTGATTTCGATTGTTTCTCTGATCATTCGCTGGCCGCCAAGATCACCCGACCTCATTCGTGTGATTTTTTTTTAAGGTTATTTAATATCAAAATTTATTCCAACAAACCTTGAACAATTGAAGCCCTGAAAAAAAATAACGAAGAGAAATCAACAACATTTCTCCGCTGCTCTGCAAGAAAGTATTTGCGAGCTCGATTAGAGAAGTGCGTGTGAATGGACGAGAAACATTTAGAAGGAATTTTATTCAAAATATAAAACCCGATTATTTTATGGATCTTTTTAAGTAAATAAATATTTTTAAACTCTTCGCTTTATTTATTCATAATACTTTCAAATTTGAACTTTTCTACTGGACACACTGTAAAATGGACACAAAAATCTATGAATTGAAAAAAGTTGACAAAGATGATAAAAAAAATATGAAATGAAATAAAGGATTTTATATTTGCTTTTTCCAAAGCAACAAAAATAAAATATTAGAAATCAAAAAAATTTCAAGTATTGAACATTCCATATTGCATTTCATACATACATACAAGGAATACCACCAATAATGAGAAGAATTGGCAGATACAAGAATTAACTGTACATATATAATGGGCACAAAAATCTATGGATTGAAAAAAGTTGACTTAAAGATGATAATAAAAAATTAAATGAAATAAAAGATTCCATATTTGCTTTCTCCAAAGCAACAAAAATAAAACATTAGAAATCAAAAAAATGCCAAGTATTGAACATTCCACAATGATTCAAGCGATTGCTAATAATGATATCGTTAAAACAGCTCACACACACACCATTAATAGCGAAAATGCCTGCAAATTCTCTAAAACCGAAATTGATGAGGAATATATAGAAAACCACCACGTCGTTAAAAGACCACAGGACCATGTAGAGCATCCGGCAAATTATTTATGTCACACCGTCACGCCGTCCAACCGAGTTGGTGCTGGAATACCAGTCGCCCGTATAGCGTTGCCAATCAAAACGAATTTTGGTAGATTATTTTTAAAATGATGGTTCTTATTTCAACAGCTATTGTAAGAAGGACACCGTCATATTATACTCTTTTTAGGTCTTGCCATTTTTTTGTAGCCAAAAAAATATTTTTGAATTCATGTAGCCAAAAAAATAAATGCAAAATAATAATTTTACTATATAAATTCCATTCTGTATTTAAAAAAATATATATATACAAATTCACCGATATTCCCGGATATGCCGTCTGTATATGTGTGTGTGTGTGTGTGTGTGTGTGTGTAAGTGTACTGTGGTCATTTTATTGGTGCTCTTTGTATATTCCGAGATTTTCCGCAAAACCGTATTTAAAATACGCCTTCTGAATATTAAAATTATCGTATTTTCGAAACTGCCAAGTTTCTAAATATCAGACAGGCGATCAAGAAGAGTTCAGTTAATACCTACGCTTTGGTATTGAACCGGTATTTGTTTTTAACTACTTATATTAAATGTTATAGCAATATAAACACCTAAGATAGTATGTAAAGTACGATTGTAATGTCTATGATCATTTACAATACAGCATGAAGACGCAGTTATACTTACCAGAACGTTTCCGTCAGAAAGATCGGTCCTTTCGCTCCGTCAGACACTCGGGACACTCACAGGAGTCCTGACGTCACGAGTGCCTGACGGAGCGAAGTGACCGATCCCTCTGACCGAAACATCCGGCAAGTATAACTAGGTCTGCAAGTTGTGATGTAAATGATCATAGACATTACAGTCGTACTTTAAATACTATGTTAGGTGTTGATATTACTGTAACATTTAGTATAAGTACTTACAACTAATCACAATAAATTTTTTTATTGATTCTGTACCAAAGCGCAGGTATTAACTAACCTCTTCTTTAGTAGTGTGTCCGTGCTTGACATATCAGTTACCTAAGTACCTGATGTGCCGTAGGTTGAGCGACTTACCGAGTCAGTTTTGTCATTGTATAGTTACAAGGTATTATTGAAAATAGCTCTTTGTGATTTATAGATTTCATATATTTTTTTTTGTATCGGCCAATATAATGAAGTCAAAATCCGGTTTTAATAGGCACGCCGGCAGGTAAATAGCCCGTTATTAACGGACGTACATTATAGGTGTATAAAATCCTTGTGCTTCAATATAATAGTCAGATATTGAAATAATAATGATATTGAACATTAGTTATCCCAAAATGTCCATACAATCATATATGCGGATGACTAGCTTTTTCGTGACAAAAATATTTGATGACCTAAATCATAGGGCTAATAGTGCTTCAAATACCGAATTCAGTTGGTTAAATCAGAACAACCTTCTCCTTGAATAAAAAAAACTACCGGCATGCATATCTCGTCTAATTACAGAAGATCGATTGATTCGCCCACACTATTAGTTTAAAAGACCAAATAAGTTACATTAATTGATTATATTGATAAATTATGACGCCACCAGCTAAACTTCGCTCCTCTCAGAGTGCACCTAATACAGACCCAAAAATATTTTAATTGCGTTAGTTTTAAGCTTTTTAACTGTCTCCATCTCCAAATTAGACTTCTGGAGTAAAAATATTCGAGATATCCACACATGCTTTCTATAAGTTGGAGTTCTATAGTCGTTTTGAATTGCTTGTAGTCTAGATATTATTTGCATATTAAATTAAAACAGATTAGGGCACTCCCGGATCGACCAGAAAGATGATTTAAAAAGTGTTGCAGAAATTCTCATAGTCAAACGTTCCATTCATGTTTTTTCACAACATTGTCAAATGTTTTTGACAATGATTGACAATGGTTGATTTTTGAAACAGTATTTTTTCCAAATTTTGTTGGCATTCAATTAGTGGATCATTTTACAAACTTTGTTTTAAATTTCTTGTTTCATTTTTTGTTGTAGTTAGTTTTTTTTTTTTGATTATTTTTGGTTCTTTGTGTTTTATCTTTTAATTTGACAATATTGCTTATATATTTTGTTCTACTATGCTATTTCATTTTACTTTATTGACAATTTTTTTTGTCTATTCAAGTTTCCGTTTTTAAGACTATTTCTACTATAGCTATTTTTTTATTTCTTTTTTTAAGTCATTGAATATGTTATGTCTCATTTGGCATTTCAATTTGGGCATTGTTTAACGTCGTAACCTTAAACAAAGTGTCACGAAAACGCAAAATGAGACGTCTATCAGTATTATAATAGTAGATAATTTGTATTAAATTTACTGGATGATTTGTAATACGGTGTTAACCTACTCAAGATTTTAGAGTAGTAATAAAAATATAAAAGTTATTTGTTATATTATTTTGTAATGTGAAATATTATTACGCTGATATGCCGTTATGTAAGTAGTTATGTTCTTAATATATATTTTTTACGATTTCACCAGATTATGTATCTGTTAGAATCTGTTATATGAACCTGTTATATGAACTGTTATAGAATCTGTTATATGAACCTATTGATTGTTATCCTAGTCTTTTTATAGAAATAAAAATTAATATGAATATTAGGATTATGATGAAAACCGCATTGTTATCTTTTCAGATTAGAAGACAAGATATGTCAAAAGCCCAGAAAATAATTATCTAAGACATCAACATCAACGATTATCTACTAATTTTCTTGTTTATTTTGAATGAACTGAAAAAAATCTTTGATACCCGAAAGCACTAAAATAATTTTGATAACGTACAGAATAATTTTCGCTAGGTTTCTCCTTTGACATTTCTAGGGATTACGAGCAAAAATTCGCATATTCAGCTGCGCGCTCCGACACTAAACAGGGGCGCACAGCGGGAAACAGGTCTGAAGCAGCGCGGCAACACAATACGCGATCATTTGAAATTCATATACGCGACCCCTCAACCCGAGCGCGCGCTGTTTGGCGCTGGGGGATTTATGCCCGGTCTGGAAAGTTATGACATCTCACAACCTGAAGGTTGCATCGCGAATGCCGCCAGGGAGAGCATGTTTGCCTGCCGGATTAGCATACAGAAAAACTTGCGCGACTCGCCTGCCACTGATTTAAAGTACAGTCAACGTGTAATATCTCTAATATCCAACCAAATGAAAACAATAAATAATAAGGGATACATGCCAACAAATATTAATGGGAAAGTATGTATTAATGTTATATATTATTACTGTATATTAATGTAATATTTTTTTTGAAAAAAAAAATAAAAAAATAAAAAAATCCTCAGATACAAGGATGCTCAGAAGAGGCATATGAAAAGGTGCAACATTGAACCCTCTCAGTGGGAGAGTAAAGCGAAAGATCGCCCAGGATGGAGACTGCTAGTGCAGGGCAATGTAGATGATTTTGAAAAGAAGAGTCTGCTCGACATGCCAAGCGCGACGAGCTAAAGGCCCGACCACCGGCGGCCATAAAGTATAATTACGTCGATGGTGTCTTGACTTGCGCCAAATGTGCACGCACATTCAAAGCCAAGATCGGCTACATCAGTCACCTGAGGGCTCACCAGCAAAACCCCCAACGATAAAAAAAAAGAATCTAGAATGCAATCGCTATGGCCGAATACGGCTAGGAGGATATATATAATATTTTATGTGATATTAATAATGTAGGTAGGTATATGTAATATTATATTGTATTATTATATTGTAATATTGTATTGTAATATTATATTATTATATTAGATTTTAATATTAAATAATTAATTAATTATATTGCAATATTATAAATCAATAATGTAATATTATAAATTAATAAATTATATTGTAATATTGTATATTGTAATGTTATATTCTAATATTATATATAATATTGGTTGCCTTGGTTCGGCCAAATTGCTGGCAGCTTGGACTACTTTATTAATATATCAGGATGATCTGATCAGACTGGTATTTGGTATTAGGTTTGAAAATAATATTCTAAATGCCCAGTCATGTATATTTTATGTTTATTTAATAGAATAGAATAGAAAAATAGAATAGATAATAATGTTGCTATATTTATTAAACACCGACTTTTTTACACAAAGTAATAAGCGGAGTGTTGTGATATTCTGAGATATTTCGCCCGGGTACTAATTTAACTAAAGAACAACCCGGTGGTTTGTATAAAATTTTACGAGATACATTCTTGATCTAATTTTTAATCTAATATGTGCAGGTTTAGAAACAAACATATTATAGTAATGGGAGGATACAGCTTAGATTGCAAGGTCAGTTTGTTTTTGCGGCCGGTCCGTCGCATGGCCTCCTCGAAGAGGTGAATTGAATGAAATAGTGTAGTACAGAAGTATATGACTTTAGACTGCTACAGCCGTTTTGGTAGAGAACGGTTTCGTGCAGTGTTCTCGGATAGGTCCAACTCACGGTTCAACTATTATTCAGTGGCTTCCTCGTGTGGAAGGCATGCCCTGGTAAGATCCACGCGTCTCAGGCCTCGCGGCTGATAGATCGGTTTCTCCTGGGGGATTGTCTCCCGGTGCTATCGTACGGTTTGCTCACCGTTAAGTGACGCCAATCGGTTGTGCACTCTGACTGATTCCTGGAGAAGTCTGGAGACTATGGAAATATATTGCTCCTAAGTAGCGGGGGTGGATGTTGACCTCTCGTCAAACCACTCTTAAAATAACCAAATTGCTACCTTAACCTGAAGTTAGAGCCAGGTAAAATGCCATTGGTCCGCGATTGATTCAAACGTAATCACCGCTTAACATACGGCAGGTAGAGGCCGCGCAAGCGATTTCGGACCCGTAACCAGTCGGGATGTTGGAGGTATCCTGATGGCTAATTTTAGACGAAAATATCCTTCCAAAGCTGGTAGACAGTGGGCTAGGCTTTCCGCTGTGTACCTTTCTCGGTGCCTCGCCGTAAGACGTTGGCCTCTGTCGGGCTTGTTGGCTTAGCTAGACGGTTGATTTGTACTGCCTCTAAGTCATCTACGCTAACCTCACGGAAGATAAAATAATCACAATTGATAAAACTTGCTGAGGTGACCCAAGTTATTATAGCTTATCAGTTTCTTTTGTTAGCCCGCGATTTTCAAGATGGCAATAGGCGCTAAATCACAAGTCCAGCAGAGGCCACAGCCACGACTTCAATCGAAGCAGATGAAAACTTCTGTCTCCGACGGTAATTTCTCTCTCCTCCCCCCCCCCACCTAGCTTGTGTTGGATGGATGTCTCCGTCCACAATGACATATCGGTCGATGTCGCTTGCGCAGGCTCCTACTTCATGTGCACAGTTACTATGCCACGATGTCCTTTGCCCAGATGAAAGGAGTTCTCTAGGATAGGGTGGCGCACCATCGGTTTTAAAGGTCATCACCATGAAGTACCTAGTGGATTGCTCCCAGACCCCTGTTGCATTAGCAGGTATATATCCACACCAAGTACGAGGACTCGCTCAAGTAGAGATTTGACTGACACGATCCACTCTTCTTGGAGGCTGCAAGATGGAGATGTTAATGAGTGATGTCAAAAAATGGTGGACCTCAAATGATTGCTACGATTGAAACCAAATTTCATTCAGTAGCAACAGTTATACTATGATATTGTTATATACTTGTATCGTTTTAAAGACTTGTGTCGTTTTTCTACCTGGAATTTAAGTACAATGGAACATCTGTCAAACTGGAACACTCTGGAACTAATAATTTTATTATATCTATAGTATTAGAGATTAACCATAAAAAAATACTAACTTACATAGTTTTACTAAGACGGGGTAGATGCTGACCTATTGTCGCCTAACGTTAAAATGGTTTGTCGGTCACCAGATCCCGGTAACTACCGTGGCAAAGGGCTCCACAGATTGTAATTAAGTATAGTATATCATATAATGGGTAAAGCTTCAGGCACGGGACCACTAGTGGTTACCAGTCTAGTGGAAGGAGTAGTCTTTTTAAAACAAGTAAGCAAGGGGCGAGGGAGACCCACAGACTTTACAATACCTATATGCTGGGCAGTGGCGTAACCATACATGTAGATTGTGTTCTTATCAAAATCGAGGCGACTCATCTCAGGATCCTTAAAACATCCTGGATGGCGATTTGGTCCGTACCTTGACAATCTATATCAGTTCGATTTGTGTTACGGACAAGCGGACATGTTTTTGTAGTTTAAACTGAATTTTGTTACAGGGTATTTCATCGAAGCCTCCAATTCCTGTTCTTATACTACCACAGAAATTAGCTTCGAAGAATGGTTGTCCTTTGCCTCGAAGAAGATGATTGAGATTGAACGAATTAATTATCGTTTCCCGCCGACTGTGAATCCGTCCCAATTCCCGAATCCCGCGAATCGGAATCCGCCATTGTCTCATAGAACAAAGATAAAGAGGAAAGAGGATCGCCGCTTATTCGCAAGGCTGAACCGTTTGAGCCGATACAATTCATCAGGGAGCGATTCCGCAATCGTAAACAATAACAGTATACAGCGAGTTAATGCCGGCGACGCGACGCCCGCGGAGGGTGTCGATTTGTTATTGTGAGCGGATTATTACTTTACAACTCTGGCGCCTTGTATTCGGCGCTCTAATTCTAGAGGTGACGTTCAAGTTCGTCCGTTTTGTGGTTCCCTAAATTCTTCATTAATAATAGCGATAGGCTAGCGGGAGATATGCTAAATTCAAATCCTCGTTGATCATTCGAAATTACTTGATTCTATTCAGCTGTAGTGTCAAATTAACTCCTTGGTAATATCCTTCACCCGTATTTGATAACGTTGGATAAAAAATACCTCGATAAAGATTTGATACGTTGATTTCGAAAGAAGAGTTGCATGATATCTTTATATTTTCTAGTATTTTAAAACTATGTAGATGGGTAGGGACCGGTCCATGTTAAAACGCTGTCTATCCACTTTACTAAGTTCAAAGGTGTTTGATTCCAAATTTTGTATCCAAATTTTGTATCCAAAATTTTGTATACAAAATCTTAAACAATTTTATATCCTTATTATTCCCTAGGCATTTCCAATTAAATATATATAAAAAAATGACGGATTTCTTAGATATGCATTGATTAAACACTGTATATCATATTTTTCTGCAAATTATCTTCACGACGAAACACCGCCAATTTCCTGGTTTCCAATTTGCCAAACATAAAAACAGTACATTCTGGATATACAGTGTTATTATTTGTTATTCGTATCTTAACGCCTAGTTTTACGAGAAACAATAAACGTGAAACGCTTTGAAAATTTCTTGTCTATTAAATTTATACGTTATCAGTGATTAATATGTAAAATATTTAGATTGCAAATCCCGCATATTTCTTAACATTTCTTAAATGATGGTCGCAGTATAATAACGTCTAATCATACATGAAAACGACGGGTAAACGCCGAGCTTAATAGTTTACAAAGCGGGATGTTGATGGGAAAAGACCACAAGACTTTGGGCCTTACAAAAATTCGTAAAGATGTAAGTAGCGATAAATATTGTTTCTAGTTTGTGCCGCGTTTCTGTTAAACTTACGTAGAGTTCTTCTAGAGATTAATGATCGTCCTATAGAACCCATTCGGAGCACAATTTGGGCCCCTATGACTTTCCAAATTATGTACTGAAAGATATAGCGATTATCTCTGCCGTATATATTAAATTTGTTAATGAGCGAAATTGTTTACCCGACTAAGTGGAAGTTAATGCTTTTCTCTTCGATACACAAAGTTACTTATAAATCTCAGGCGGAAAGCTAAAGGCCTGTGGCCATATCTGCAGCAGCAGTGGCGAAGCTATTTGAGATTAACCTTCATTGGGATATATTCTACCAAGTGAAGGGTACGCTGTCAGATGCTCAGTACGGATTCTGCCCGATGTTTTATACTGCCACATCCTAAGCATAGTCTCAACATCAGAGTAGAAAATATGTTGCATTTCTATATTACAGTATAGATACAAAATAACTAAGAGTGTTCGAGGTTGTTCTCCTCCGCTGCAAAATTGACTGATTTGGGCTATTTCTATGCTAACTCTGCTCTTCCAATAGTGCCAAGAATTTGGCAGCGACTATCGGGGCCAAATTCACAGTCGCAGTTAGTTAGGGGTAGTGTCTCGAAGATGAAGTGCAAATGAAGTCTTCGTAAGCACTGCGATAAAAAACCTTCGTATAAGATGCGCGGATAGGGGGTGGGGGGATGATGCGGGTGAATTTCCTTGTTATTTTCCACTCTGCCGACGTCGGCGTCGCGACGCCAGCGCCGGCGTCGTCGCCGTCGCCTCGCGCTCTCGCATCGCCCAAATGACGAAACGCTTCATTAATTATAACCTCCATAGTGGATGGCGTCGCTTGCATCCGAGGCGCGCTAATACCTCTGCCCTCCGCGCGAGATAAGGCAATAATCTTTCCCACTGAGAGTCAAGCAGCGACATTATGTAGGTTAAGTCTGGAGTAAGCTCACTTGACTAGTCAACTTTGCATCGTTCGCGAGCTTCAATTGAATTAACCCTTGAAAGATACCCTTCGAAATTTTATTCACACAATACTTTTTCTTCTCCGTCGTTTCCTCATTACTGAGGATAGTGGTCACTAGACAGCAGTTTGCCTACGAGGCTCCTCCACTTCCACCTGCCCTCTGCATGTCTGGTCGCAGATTGTATTGACCCTTTTGTAAGTTCTTTTAGGAGGTCTTTCCATCTGGCCTGTGATCTGTCTCAGCTTCTTCTTCCCTCCACTTGACCCCAAGAAAGCATTTTCTCCAGATTCTCCGGGCTTCTCCTGAAAACATGACCAAAAACTGCAGGACCCTTCTCATGCATACGGTAGAGAGCCTTACTTGGATGCCAAATTCTTCAAGGATATATTTGTTGATGCGGCGTGTTGTTCATGAAATTCCTAGCATTATGCGTCAACACCATATCTCCAGTGCATCGATTTTGGTGCGTATACGAGGCTTCACGCCCCCCCCCCACCATCCCCACCAGGCTCACACAATACAAAGTTGGGTTTTTCACGAGTAGAAAGACATTTTGATTTTCTTCTTTCTTTTTTATTTGAGCAATATTATAAGCAATATTATTATAGCTACTATAGCTACATACTAAGCTATAATATATATTACTATTATAAGCTGATGTTCTATTTAAGTAACTAGCGTCGCGAAGTTATTAACGTCGAGACACTAATGTCGAGCGCGACTTTAGTCAGAGTGTTGCAGTTAATGGCAACATTAGAATATTATGTTGGTTTAATTGTAACATGGCAACACGGGAAAAAGGGCTTCTTCCGGCGATCTCGGCCAAAAATATACCTTGTGAAAGTGCTCCGTGAGTTTTAATCGATTCCTACTGCATCCCGAACATCAGACCAGCAGAAAACCAAGAAAAACAGTCCACTACTCTACATGGTCCTTCAAACCAGCGAAGTTATCGTGGTGCAGCGAAAACGGAGCCTTTCGCAGCAAATTCATTTGGCCGCAAGTATAAGATCGTCCGCCATTTTTTCATCGGTATACGGCAGTCAGTCGTCGGTTCACAGCAGCGCACTTGGTTCGTCCCAACATTTTTTGGGCGAACGCGTTTCCGTGACCGCAATCACCGGTGAGGTTCGGCGTTGCCAGCGTTTACCCTTTGTACGAGTACGCACGAAAGAGGACATCGCAGGTAACCCGCAAGTACGAGCGGCAATATACGGCAGCCGATAACAAAAAAGGTGCAAGGATTGAAAATCAACATCTAATCAACAGAACGTGTGCGGGAGGGAAAACTCCAGTTAATCATCGCGTAAGTGCGAGCAAGCAGGCGACTCGACCATCGATTCAAGTACCTATCAAAACTTCGATCGCGATTGGACGTAAATCGCCGGCGAGCTGGCAGCACCCGCTAATGTCAACGCGCATTCTGCGGCCGGCCAGCGGAATATATTATTGTTGCGGCCGCTAATAAAACGGCGAGCCGCCAAAAAATCTAATAATTGATTTTAAAAGGCGGAAGCTGTCGAGGCCGACGTGCAGTTTCCGTCAACCTGAAATAGGGCATAGCATCCGCGTAAATTGTCCTACAAAATGTATGAGCTTAGGTGCGGCGGGACGGACCTCGCAGACGTCGCGTCCCGGCCGAAAACACCAGCCACCGAATCGCAGAATTGATTTCGTGAATTTAGACAAAGTGTTGTAGCTGCTAAAGAAAGGGCGATCGGCCAGAAATGTAATAATTAATCTAAAAGACGAAACTGTCGAGGCCAACGCACAGTTTTTCGTCAGGATGAAATCGGGCATAGCATCCGCGTAATTTTTCCTCAAAAATGTATGGGCTTAGGTGCGACGGGACGGACCTCGCAGACGTCGCGGCACGAGCGAGGCCGTCATCGACCAAAAGCAAAAAATTAATGTTTTAAAATTAAACAGATGTGTTTTATCACACAAATACGAAGGGAAAATATAACGACAAACGGAATAAGCAGTAAAAAACAACACGGACAAGCCCCGCTCAAGATTTTCATATCGGGGGAAAATATATTGAAGTCGCCAAAGGAAAAATCGACAGAAAATTCTCCAAATGCGAAAAAGAATAAGCCCGAAGAGGAATGCATCGTCAAAACACCGAAAAATAGAATCGCAGAAGCGAAAAGTCGGAAAAGACGGAGACAGAGAGATCGGCGAGCGCGAGGCCGAGCGCCGGCCAATCAGAGGCCGCCGGCAGAACGGGCCGCGCGCGCGCCGCCAGAGCCGGGGTATAAATATAGCCGCCGGGCGGGGAGCAAATCGGTTGCCAGCGATTCCGCCACAGCAGCCACAATTGCCATCGGCCCCAAGTATGTGTCTGCTGCGGCGAGGAACATGCTGCGAAAGACTGCCCAAGGCCGAAGACAGTCCAGGCAACGTGCGGCAACTGTGGGCAAGGCCATCCGGCGAACAACCGGAGGTGCCCCAGTTTTCTGGCGGAAATCCGCCAGTCGTCGCGGCAACAACAGGGTGCACCGCGTGCTGCAGCGGCTTCCCGTCCGAAAGCGTCGCTGCGAGGTGCCACGCCGAGCGCCGCGACCGCGACAGCGACCGCTGCGCCCCCGCCTACGACACCTCCACGACCGTCGCCACGAAAACCGGAAGGACCGCAGTCGAGGCCCCATCCTGCCACAGCCACAGCCCCTCAGCCACAACGACGCGCCCAGATCCAAAAGCCGGTGGTGAGTCAAGCTGCCCCACTATCGTGGAGACAGAAATCGACGCCGGTAACCGCCCCGCAGCAGGCAGCTGTGGAGTGGAAGGTGAATCGGCGGCGCTCGAAGTGGCCGAAGAAACCCTCTCCTCAAAAAGAGGAGGTGAAGATCACCACGGAGGCGACCCCCCCGCCCCCTCGCTTCCAACCGCACGTGATTCGCTCTGCTACGCAAGAAGAGCTAAAAATCACGGTGGCAGACCTGCTGGAGCTGGTCAACGACATGATGATGAATCCAGCGGAAGCCACCACAATTCTGTCGCGCACCCTGCAGCGCCTAGCGGGGCCGTCGTCCGTCCTACAGTGCACAGCAACGCCTCCTGCCTCAGCAGGCCACTGAGGATCGTTCACTGGAATGCGGACGGCATTAAAAAGAAGCTCCCAACGGTGCGAGCCTTCCTGCAGGAGCAGCAGGTTGACGTCCTCCTAGTATCGGAAACGAAGCTCCTGAAGTCCGTCTCGGTACGAGTGCCCAACTACATCGTGTACCGGACGGACAACGCGACGACAGAAGGTCGCGCGTACAGGGGCACAGCCGTCTTCGTGAGGAGGACGATGCTCCACCAACAGATTGACTTGCCGCAGCTGGACTCGCTGTACGCAACGGGCATTCAGCTGAGAGCCGGCGGAGTAGATATGCGAATTCTTGCAGTCTACAAACCGCCCAACAACCGACTGGAGACTGGCGACATCGACAAACTCCTACACCCAAAGATGCCGACGATAGTAGCCGGCGACCTCAACTGCAAGCATCCGGCGTGGAATTCGACGCGCACCAACGTAAACGGTGTGCTGTTGCTTAACCACGCCGAGCAAACAGGCTTTACGGTCGCCGGGCCGGAACAGCACACTCGCGTTCCAAACGTGCCAAGCTACTCATCAGAGGTACTCGATGTCGCCCTCCTGCACAACGTGACATTTACCTACGTGCAGGAGGTTATCTACGAGCTTCAGTCGGATCACCTGCCAGTTCTCCTGGAAGTACAGACGGACGTGGCTACAGCGAGTCACAAAAAAGAGCGCCGCCGCGTTGACTGGGTGAAGTATGGCAAACTGATGGAGAAAGCGGTCATCAGCTATAAGACACCAGTCACCATCGGGGACATTGAGAGTCGGGTGGCCAATCTCCAAGAAGCTATCAAGACCGCGCTGGAAGCCAGCTCGTCGACGCTAGAGGCGAGTGCTACACGTCCGCGCCTCCCGCAACGACTGCGGGACAAACTGCGTGAAAAACGACGCCTGCATCGCTTTTGGGCTACAACTCGGTGCCCAAAAGCGAAGCAACGCTTAGATGAGGCTAACGATAACCTGCGAGAAGAGCTGCAGACCCACACATCCGAGTCGTGGGAACAATTCCTCGACTCTATTAGCGACGATATGCCCTCCATCTACAGGCTAAATCGACGCCTGATGTGTACGGCTGAACCAGCGCGGCCACTACTGGATTCGACCGGGAACCTCCGCTACGTCGCCGAGGACAGAGCGACTCTCTTTGCGGACCACTTGGAGAAGACCTTCGTTCCACACGAGGTCGAGGACCCGGAACACTCCAAGTCGGTTTGCGACTTCCTCGCAATGGACGAGAAAACCCAGCCGGAGCCCAGCGAAGAGATTTCGCCGATATCTCCAGCGGAGCTCCAGCGCCGAATCCAGCAGCTCAAGCTAAAGAAGGCACCCGGCCCCGATGGCATCGGTAGCGGTGCTTTAAGAAGACTACCGCGTCGCCAGCTCCCGGCCCTTGCAGGGCTTCTCAATTCCTGCATCAGACTCGGTCACTTTCCTGAGAAGTGGAAGACGGCCAAGGTGATAATGCTGCCGAAACCTCGCAAAGACCTGCGGCAGCCGGGCAACTATCGACCGATTTCGCTGCTGCCCACTCTTGCGAAGGTCTTCGAGCGATGCGTACTGGCGCGACTCACGCCGCACCTCGCCCCGCGCGCCGAGCAGCACGGATTCCGTACGGGCCACTCGACTACCCTGCAACTTACGCGGGTAGTACACCGCCTTACGGAGTCCTACAACAAACACCTGCACTCGGCAGCCGTCTTCCTGGACGTCGAAAAGGCGTTCGACCGAGTCTGGCACGAGGGCCTCCGATACAAGCTGGCGACTCAGACAACGACACCGCGCCTGCTCCGAAACGTGGTGGCTTCCTTCCTCTCCGGAAGAGGATTCTACGTCGCGGTGGAGGGCAATCAGTCAACAATTAGACCCATCGCGGCGGGAGTCCCGCAAGGAAGCTGCCTATCGCCGGCGCTATACGGAGTCTACACGAACGACATACCGCTCAGCGCCGACGCGGAGCTGGCGCTATTTGCAGATGACGCAATGTACATGGCATCTTCAATGAACATCAAGCTCGCGGCCAAGAAACTACAGCAGCAATTAGACCTTATGCCAGAATGGCTAAGGAAGTGGCGGATTGTCGTCAACGCGGCCAAGTCCGAGGCTATCATCACCGGCTCACTTAAAGCCTATCCAGAGCCAATGAAACTTGACGGCACCCCGGTACCGTGGAAAAACACGGTCAAGTACCTCGGGGTGCATATTGACCGTCGCCTCAACTTCTCGCATCACGCGAAAGCGACGGTCGCCGCTTCGAAATCCGCCTTCTATGCGCTGCTGCCCATGCTTCGCTCGGCCGCGATTCCGGCGAAGACACGACTGCTGATGCTGAAGATGTACGTGAGAACAAAACTCACGTACGCGGCACCGGCCTGGTACCACCTCATATCGACGTCACAGCGGACAAATATCCAGCGGCTGATGAATGTGGGGTTGAGAAAAGTTTCGGGAGCCCCATGGTACGTCAGAAACGCTACTCTGGAACGCGACTTTAGCGAGAAAGAGTCCGTGGAGGATTACGTGAAGCGCCTCGCGCGTGCCATGTACCAGAGGGCCGACACCTCGCCGCACGAGCACATTCGTCAGCTCGCTCCGCTGCACACCAGACCGCCAGATGTCCGGAAGCCGTACCCGCGCAGTCTGCTAGACTAGCGGACCACCAGCGCGGGTACTGCAGCACAGCAGTCATCGCCTCAGAAGATGCCATGTACACACTCCCGTATCATCCTATCACCATAAGACGACTGATCCGTCAGGCATCCAATTAAGATACCTGCCACAGGGCCAGCAAGCCCTGTGAAGACCAAATGAAAGCCGGGTCGATGGGCCCGGCTCACGAGAAGCTCCACCTAACAGAGCGAATAGTGGAAGACGTCACGGGCCCCTATCAGGGCTCGTCGACTGATATTGATTGATGATGGAGCAAATCGGACTCTTGTCACGCTGCAATCGGTCACGCTGCTCTTGCTCTGTCAAAACCTCCGCTCGACGCCAGTGCATAAATCCGCCCTTGCGATTCACTGCACTATTGTTCCGCCGCGACGTTAAGTGAAAAAACCGCCAACGCTCAGTGCCGCCGCGAGTTTTGTGAAGTGAAGTGAAAGCGAAGAAAGTGAAGGAAAAGCCAAGAGTGCTTCGATAAGTGCCGCGTCGCAAACTGCGCTCTCCGCCTCATCGTAACAAGTGGTAATCGCCGCCACTCCTTTTCACACCTCACTCTCTTACCTGGTCACTTCTAAACCTCATAACTATATTAGTAGTATTTACTATTTATTTATTTATTTATTTTTAATAGTTTTTTTTTTTTTATTTATTTCATTTTTTATTTATCTATTATTTAATTATTACTTATCATCTATCTATTATTTATTATCTATTTATTTATTACCTATTTATTTATTATTACTTACTTCTCCTATATTTTCCTTATACATATAGAATCCACTAGTATACTACATTATATAACATCAAATTCCCAATTTTATACAACTATACATAATATACTTCCCCTCTGATACCCATTCCCCATCAACACCATGGAGCAAAGCAGGGAAAATGCTACCCCAATCGTCCCCAAAAGGAAGAGGGAGGAGCTTCCGAGCAGCCCGGATACCGAAGAGGAGTTGAGGATCAACCGCCGTTTAGACCGGGAATACGAGTTAACTACCCCCCCGGGAACCTGCTCCAGTTCCTCCTCCTCCTCGGAAGCGGATTCGGAAGGTGAAGAAGCCCCCTCCAGCCCTACATGCGAGGACGAAGTGACAAACCCCAGCGACTCCAAGGACACCGCGGTATGTCATTCAAATGTATCAAATGTATCAAATGTATCAATTACCCCCCCCCCCATAACATACGCCGCCCAGGCCGCCCGCCCCCCCCTCTCCACGGCCGAATTCTTCGACGGATGCTCCCTCAGAGCCACAACCGAAACGCCCCTCCCTGCCGGAACATATGCTCAACGTGAAGCTGCCGACCATGGTAGTGGAAAAAATCGCGGGGTGGCCCATCCACCTCAAGGAGATAGAGAAAAGATTGGGGCACCCCGCGAACGTGAAGACCATGGCCATGGGTGGATTTCGGTTTACGCCGAAATCGACCCAAGAACACAGGCACATTCAAAGATAACTTAAAGAACTGGGTCCTCAAATCGCATGGCACACTTACGAGCTGCCGGCAGAGAGGGACCTCAAAATAGCCCTGAGAGGTCTCCCCGAGGACACAACCCCCGAGGAGATCATCAATGGGCTCCGGGACCACGGCCACGAGGCCACATACGCAAGAAAAATAAATTCGGGCAGGCGCCCCCTTTTTTACGCTTGCGTAAAAAAGGGAGAAAAATGGAGGGATGTTTACAGCGTAGACAACCTCCATGGCCTGACCGGAATTACGGTCGAATTGTGGAGAGGCCGCAGAGGCCCCGCTCAATGCCACCGCTGCCAGGCGTTCAGGCACGCCTCGCACAACTGTTTCCGGCCACAGAAGTGCGTAAAGTGCGGCGACGCGCACGCGGCGAAGGACTGCCCCCGTCCGAAAGATCAAAGCGCCACGTGCGCAAACTGTGGAGGCAGTCACCCGGCCAGCAGCAGGAAGTGCGAGGCGTTCCTGGCGGAAGCCAGGAGGCAGAGATGGCAAGGCCACCCTCGCCCCCTCCCCCGTGCCACCCCCCCTCCAACCCATCCAAAAGCAGCCCCCACGCCACTATTCGACACCCAAAACTTCCCCCACCTAAAGCCCCCCAGCAGGCACCAGCCCCCCAGAGCCCCCCGATCATTCCCCTACAGGTCCCACTACCAACAGAACCCCCCCCCACACAACCAAAGACCCCACTCCCATCCGCACTCCCAACAGAACCCCCCCCCCCACACAACCAAAGACCCCACTCCCATCCGCACTCCCAACAGAACCCCCCCCCCACACACCCAAAGACCCCCCTCCCCCCCAAAAATCCAAAACCCCCCACCCCCCCCGCAGTTTCAAAGACCCCCCTCCCCCCACGGGTACAAAAACGCCCCTCCCCACCACAAAACCAAAGATCCCCCTCCCCCCACGGGATCAAGGACCCTTCTCCTCCCCCAAAGCGCCCATCGCAGCTCCCAGACCCCCAACAGCGAGGCGAGCACAGGACGTCAGACGCTCGCCGGAACAGACCCCGACGGAAGTACTCTCGCTGAACCTCAGACAACTGACAGACATGCTGGCCGAGCTCATGGACATAGTAGTGAAGGAGGCACGCCTAAAGAAGGGGAACCTGGACGAACTTATAACGAACGAAGCGGCTCGGCTCTTCCAGCAAACGATATCGAATCCGACAAACGCTCGACGAGACTGAGTTGTACATTGGAACGCCAACGGACTGACGAACAAACTGCCAGCCCTCCGCTTATTCCTGAGGGAGCAAGAGGTCGACGTACTGCTATTGTCCGAAACAAGATTAAAACCGGCTAACAGGATAAAAATCCCCAACTACCTAGTTTACCGAGATGACGAAATCTCGGCGAACTCAGGATACGCATCCAGGGGAACGGCAATAGCGGTGCGTCGGCGTCTTCTCCACCAAAGACTTAGCTTGCCGGAGATGAGCAGTCTCAGCGTATCCGGCATACAAGTCAGGGCCGGTTCGCGAGACCTAAGACTCATCTCCGTATATAAACCACCAAATTACACACTGGACACGTCTGACATTGACAAGTTAATCGATTCGACTTCTCCGACTATAGTGGCGGGCGACCTAAACTGTAAACACCCCTCGTGGAACTCGACCTGCATTAATACAAACGGGAGGAAACTCCACGAACATGCAGAAGCGAGGGGTTACACGGTCGCCGGGCCACTACAACATACGAGACACGGTTACGGCAGTTCTGACGTCCTGGACATCAGCATCCTGGCGGCAACCGACTTCCCGTTTAACCAAGAAGTCCTCTATGATCTCTCATCCGACCACCTCCCCGTACTACTCGAACTGGACACAGCCACCGCTCAACAAATCTTGCCGCAAAAAGTCAAGCGGCAAGTAAACTGGGAAAAGTTCGAGAAGTTAATGTCTAAATCCCCGATCCCAAACAACTCCCCAACCACCCCCGAAGAAGCAGACGCAAGGGTGGAAACCCTCCAATCTACCATTAAAAAATCCCTCTCCCAATGCACTAAAATCATCCCCGTCCAAGCGCAACGTCCGAAAATCTCGGCCGCGCTCAAACAAAAACTTAGGGAGACGAGAAAACTGAAAAAACTCTGGACAGAGTCTAGATGCCCGACAGTTAGGTTAAAACTAAACAAAGCGACGGCCGAACTACAAGACGCCATCAGCACCCACAGATCGGAGGATTGGGAAGCCTTTCTGGAATCGATAGCGGACGATATGCCCTCAGTCTATAAGTTAAACAAATCGCTACTCGGGACTCCGGAGCCCGTGCGTCCTCTATTCAACGAGAACGGCGAGCTGCGGTACATGGCGGAGGACAGAGCAGAGCTGCTCGCGGTCCACCTAGAGCGGACCTTTAGACCCAACAGTCACGAGGATCCAAACCACTCTAGACTGGTTCGCGAGTATCTCGAGAACCCCTGTCCGACACCTGTGCAGCAGACCGCCGAGGCGATACGGGGCGCGGACCCCGAGGAGCGAAACGAGAGCAGTAGGGAGAACAACGAAGAACGCGACCCAAAGAGCCAGATTGTCTCTCCAATCTCTCCGAGCGAGCTAAGACGACACCTCAGCAGGACGAAAATAAGGAAGGCCCCAGGTCCCGATGAAATCCCGGGGTCAGCACTAAGACACCTACCAAATGCTCTACTACCGGCTATGGCCAGCCTGCTCAACGGGTGTATACGACTCGGGCACTTTCCGACGGCGTGGAAAACGGCTCGCGTCATAATGCTCCCGAAACCGGCAAAAGATCTCCGCCAACCGAGCAGTTACCGGCCCATTTCCCTCCTCCCCCTCCTCGGCAAACTATTTGAACGTTGCACTCTGGAACGTATCAGACCTCACCTCCCGATACTCACGGAGCAATTCGGATTCCGGCAGGGCCACTCTACCACACTACAACTGGTCAGAGTGATCCACCATCTAACACTCACAAAAGCCAAAAAGAACCATACCGCAGCCGTTTTTCTAGACGTCGAGAAAGCCTTCGACAAAGTGTGGCACGAAGGCCTAAACTACAAATTAGCCACCCAAACCAGCGTACCGCGACTGCTCACCTCTCTGGTAGCCTCCTTCCTAACAGGAAGAGGCTTCTTCGTCTCGGTGGAGGACGCGCGTTCCACTGCGCGCCCCATCGCGGCAGGAGTTCCCCAAGGGAGCTGCCTCTCCCCGTCGCTGTACGCGGTATACACAAACGACATCCCAGTAGGCCCCGAAGCACAGCTGGCCCTCTTCGCCGACGACGCCATGTTCATGGCCGACTCCATAAACCTTCACCGCTCGGTCTCCAAGCTCCAGAGGACTCTGGACCTTCTGCCCGAGTGGCTCACCAAATGGAGGATAGCTGTGAACGCTGCAAAGTCCGAAGCAATAGTCACCGGATCCAACCAGCACTACCCCAAAAACAAAAACCTCACGCTGGACGGGGTGCAGATTCCGTGGAAGAAGTCGGTAAAATACCTGGGGATACACATAGACCGACGATTAACCTTCCACATTCAAGCCAGAAAAGCCCTTGCGGCGGCGAGGTCGGCCAATTGGGCCCTCCTACCCGTCCTAAGGGCTGAACAGATCCCGGTAAGAACACGACTGATATTCCTAAAGATGTACGTGCGGGCGCGACTGACGTATGCAGCGCCCGCATGGTACCAGGCCATCAGCAAGACGCACAAGGACGCCATGCAACGCATCATGGACAAAGGGCTGCGGACCATAGCAGCGGCTCCATGGTGCGTTCACAACACGACGCTACGGAAAGATCTTTTTAACGACGAAACTATCGACGACTTCGTTAGAAGACTGGCCAAAAACATGTTTGAGCGGGCCGATTCCTCCCCCCACCCACACCTCCGAGGGATCGCCCCACTCCACTCGAGACCCCCTGATGCTCCATACCCGCGGAATCTGATTGACGCCCACTAGACCCAAAAAGCCACCACTAACCCTCTCCACCACATGAGATTTTCAGGACCACCAGACAACGGGAGGAAGAGGTACGCGCCAGCAGCCGAACAGTATCCGGTAACCAAATTTTATGTTCCAGGTGCTGCTCAATGTGCACAAAATCCGGACACGGACTTCATCCGTACCATTGTTTTGCTTAGATTATAAAATGTAAATAAATGTAAATGTAACTCCGAACCCCTCCTTTTTAAAACAAAATCGGACTTCTTCCGTCCCCTTTGATTTGCTTGACAACCGGATAAATATAAATGTAGCTTCAAACCATTGCTTTGTCTAGAAAAAAACTAATGTGTAAATGTAAATGTAAACTCACACCATTGTACTGTGGCCCTACGGGGACGTTTGTTTGTTGCGGCCGTTGGCTGGTGGCGTCGAGAGAATTTTAATGTTAGCAAATTCCTTAGACTCCTCACTCGTCGCTCTTCGATTGGAGCTGGTGTACTTGGTGTTGAAGAAAGAAGGAAGAAGAAGGAAGAAAAAGGGGGAAAAAAAAGGGGAGAATTAAAAAATAAAAAAAATAAATAAAATAAAACAAAAAGAGATGCCCACTACATCAGTAGTAAACAATAAAGCATGACCGGTCTGTAGGCCGGTCACCTCTGACGCCCCAAATAAGCGCATCAGCGTGTTGGGAAATGCCACTGGGGCCGCACAGGATGTGCGCAACCAGGAGGTAGATATTTACGACGGGAGCAAATCATTCGCTCTCCGGCCTTGGTGCCGGCAACAAGTGGCCACCCGGCTGCTTAGGGAGTTCAAGGCGTCGCGCTGCTGGAAGGAAGTCGTCGAGGAAGAAGTCGTCGGGGAAGAAATCGCCGGGGAAGAACAGTCAAGAAGACTGACCAGCCAACCACTCGGTGTAGTGAGTTGGACCTCGCCGCTTCGGGTCGCCGGATCTTCGGGACCTCGGTCTTGGCAACGGACCGCCAGACAGCGCCATCAGCGGGAGCGACGAGAAGGACGACGCAGCGACGCAGCGACGAAGCAGCCGGGAGCCGGAGGGGAATCGCCGCAGCAGGTATTCGTGTTCGGTATTTCGGGGCGAGGCCAGCGAAATGTGGACGTTTTTGCCGCCGCCGAATATCGACACGGACCGCCTGCGGCAAGCAGCCGAGCTACGCAGGACCGCGTACGCTCGATTGGGGACGCGGAATCCCCGCGTCAGCTGCAACGGGAAGTCGCGGCGACCAGAGGACGCCGCGCCGCACCGACCAGCGAGTCGGTTGCGACCGACGCCGCATCGCGCCAACCAGCGAAGTTGGGCGCATCGGCGATAGCGTGCAGAGCCACGCCGGGAAGTCGCGGCGACAAGAGGACGCCGCGCCGCACCGACCAGCGAGTCGGTTGCGCCAGACGCCGCATCGCGCCAACCGGCGAAGTTGGACGCGTTGGCGACAGCGTGCAGAGCCACGCCGGGAAGTCGCGGGCCAAGTGGGCGCCGCGCCGCACCGACCAGCGTGTCGGTTGCGCCAGATCCGCGCCGCGCCACACCGACCAGCGTGTCAGTTGTGGTAGCCGCGCCGCACCGACTAGCGTGTCGGGTGCGAGAGATCCACGCCACGCCGCGTCGCGTCGGCCTGGGAGCCGGTCGCGCCGGAACGAGCGACACACGCCGCGTCGCGTCGGCCTGGGAGCCGGTCGCGCCGGAACGAGCGACACACGCCGCGTCGCGTCGGCCTGGGAGCCGGTCGCGCCGAAACGAGCGACACGCAGCAGCACGCCGCGCCGAGCCAAGTGGGCGCCGCGCCGCGCCGACTACGTGCCTGCCGTCAACCGTCGTCAGCTTGAGCACGCCGCAGCATCGCCGCGTCGCTTTAAGCCGCCGACACTCTGCTTCAGTACGAGCGGCAAACCCGCGGTCGGCTAAGGAAGCCACCGCCAGCAGCACGCCGCAGCACCATCGCCCGACCGCCTGTTGGACACGCGGGTCGGCCTACGATCTGCAAGCTGCGACAGTGGTGACAAAACTTTAATTTGTGATTGTGTGTTTAAGACTGTGGACATTTTTACATGCCAAACTAGACGTAAGTTAAGCTAAGAATTTTGTGTTTAAATTTGGTTTAATCGTCTAGCAGTATTTATGTTAAATAACATTGTTGTATTTTCACATTTTAACCCGTTGAGTATGATACGACCAAATCTGGTTGTGAAACAATTATCCGTTGAGTATGATACGACCAGATCTGGTCGCGCGTTTTTCACTTCTTTGACGTTCTCATATTTATTCATAATTATCTAATTGTTTTACAAAATAATATTTCAATATTCTATATTCGAAATTTCAATGCAATCATTGTGCAGTTGTTCTTTTTATGATTGGTGTAGTAGTTTCGTAGTTATAGTACTTTAAGGTCGATGTCGCCGAAAATCCTGCAAAAGAGACAGATGCATCCATGAAAATACCCATTTACTCCAAGGGTTAAGGTATTTTTACATTTTAAGATAATGTCATGTTTTACCTTTGTTTAGAGTCTAGCTTTAAGTGGTGAATATATCTCGTTGTTTCAACAGAGAAAAGTGCGTTTTATTGGTGCTAGAACAGGGAGAGTTAAACGGTGGTAAAAGTGCAAACTGAAGCTATCGAGGCTCGCCGCGGTGACCTGGCTGCCCGTAATAGGGCGAGCGGCGATCGAGTGGGGGGACCTCTTTTTACAGTCCTGGGTCCCCAACGACCACTGATCGGTTCCGTGCCAGTGGCATCGCAATATTGTGGCAGGTGGCCGCAATAATTATAATATTGTAATTTGCATAATTTCAGTAGTTAATTACGAAGAAATCAATTGATACTCGTCAAAAAGAGTTAACTATAAGCGTAAATTGCGTAATACAGTGTTGTGTAATCGTGGTTGGTGCATTTCGTGGTAATGGCGACTACGGCAGATAATTTAAAAGAAAAAAACGTGGCTAGGGGGCACTCAAAGGGCGCAATAACACGTCTTTTGAAGTTGTCGGAAGATGGACTGACAGACCAATCCATAGAAGCACTTTCGATTAAACGTGAAAGGCTTATTCATTCATTCCGCGAATACGACAAACTTTGCCAACAAATTTTGTACCTAACCCCAGCTGATACTGAAGATTTTGAAGCAGTTGAAAATAGCTACTATTCGATTTTAACTGCTTTTGATATAGAAATAAAGAAAAAATCCGCAGTATTACCACAGAATCCGCCAACCACGACAAAAAAACTGCCACCAATTTCAATTAAGACGTTTGATGGTAAGTTTACGGAATATATTCCATTCTTTAACTTATTTATGTCCATAATAGGCCACGATAAAAGCCTAGACCTGGTTCAGAAACTTTATTATCTGCGTTCTTACCTGAAAGACGAACCCTTCGATTTAATTAAAAATCTTCCCATAACATCGGAGAGCTATGATGAAGCCTTGCGACTCCTGAATGACCGGTATCGTAATAAATATAGAGTAACCGCTGCGCATGTAGGTAATATTCTAGATATCAAGCCGCTAGGTAAATCAACAGCCGACAATTTAAGGGGATTTTTATCCACAATAAAGCAACAGTTAGCTGCAATAAAAAATTACGATCCGAATGTCCAATACTGGGACACTATATTATTGTGTATTTTATCCCGCAAACTAGATGCGTTTACTGCAAGAGCTTATCAACTCGAGCGTGACCAAGATGTGGAGCCAAAACTTGAAGAATTCCTCAGGTATTTGGAGAAGAGGGCTGTTGCTCTTGAGAATACCTTGGAGCAAGGGCACATTTATCAACAAGCGCACTCGAGCAGCAATAGAGTAGCAGCACACGTTGTGGCAGGATCAGCATGCAGCTTCTGTAAGAGCAATGACCACAAATTATTTAATTGTAAAAAGTTTCAGACTCAACCAGCAAAAGACAGATTGAAGTTTATTCAGCGGAATAAAATGTGTGAGGTGTGTTTAGGTGCGCATTCAGGAAGATGTAGGTTCCACTTCCGGTGCTCAGAGTGCAAGGAAAAACATAACTCTCTGTTGCACTGCAATACAGCCGCATCCGCACCACCGCCTCCCTCATCTCCTGTCACATTGATAGGCAACGCTAACAATAATGTTCTTCTTCCCACAGCCCGAATCAAGGTTATAGGAAGAAACGGCACCGAGTACCACATTAAAGCGCTGTTGGACAGCGGCTCGCAGGTTTCCTTTGTAACCTCAAAGTTAGTAGAACTATTAGGCCTAAAGTCTAGGCAGCGCGATATCAACATCATTGGAATAACCAATGCAAAAAGTAATGTAAAAGCATGCATTTCATTGCAAATACATTCCCTAAAATCAGCATTTCAAAGAACAATAAACTGTCATATTGTCGATGCAACTACTTGCCGTTTACCACAACATAAAATCAATATTTCAGGAGTAAAAATACCTACTAATATCGAGTTAGCTGATGAACAATTTAACGAGCCAGGTGACTTGCACATGCTAATCGGATCTGATGTGTTTTTTCAGTCTCTTCTACCGACCGCTAAGCCAATCCAGGTAGGCCTGTCTGCGCAGCCGACGGCCTCCACCAAGTCGCCGTCGGCGGCAGAGACTGCGACCAACAGCTCCTCGTCACAGTATAAATTGCACATAGTCAATACGGTATTTGGTCATATTATTGGAGGTAACCTACCATCATATTTAACTCAGCCAACCTGCAACAAAGTTGTATTAAAATGTGAGTTAGAAATTAATGAAACATTGACCCAATTTTGGTCAAACGAAAAAGTTCCTGAATTATTTAGTGAAAAAACTTCAGAACAGGAGCTCTGTGAACAGATTTTTCAAAGCACTGTTAAATTAAATGAAAATAAATTTGAAGTTAACTTACCTTTAAAGTTACCACTATCAGAAGTCAATGATGTTCTCGGAGAATCCTTTCATTTTGCTCTAAAACGTTTCTTAAATTTAGAAAAGAAGCTCCATGCAAATCCTGATTTATTCACGCAGTATCAGAACTTTATCCATGAATATTTGGCCCTCGGTCATGGACATTATGTAGATATTGAACGGTACGGTCTAAACAAGCAAGCAACTTATTTTCTCCCTCATCACGCGGTGATAAATGAAAATAGTAAGACAACAAAGCTTCGCACTGTTTTCGATGGATCTATGAGAACCAATAAAAAAGTCTCCTTAACCCTTGGAGTAAATGGGTATTTTCATGGATGCATCTGTCTCTTTTGCAGGATTTTCGGCGACATCGACCTTAAAGTACTATAACTACGAAACTACTACACCAATCATAAAAAGAACAACTGCACAATGATTGCATTGAAATTTCGAATATAGAATATTAAAATATCATTTTGTAAAACCATTAGATAATTATGAATAAATATGAGAACGTCAAAGAAGTGAAAAAAACGCGGAACCAGATCTGGTCGTATCATACTCAACGGATAATTGTTTCAGAACCAGATTTGGTCGTATCATACTCAACGGGTTAAATGATTTACAGTTAAACGGGCCAGTAGTTCAGCGAGATTTATTTGATATAATTTTGCTATTTCGTTTGGGGAAATATACATTCACTGCCGACATTAGACGCATGTTCCGAAATATTAGAGTTGATCCAGAATTTACTTCATTGCAAAATATTCTTTGGAGGGACAACCCTAACGAACCAGTCAAATGTATAAGGCTGGACACAGTCACATATGGCTTGAAGTCATCAAGTTTCTTAGCAACGCGCTGTTTTGATGAACTAGCAAATAGATTTGAACAATTATATCCTCTAGCTTCATCTGTTATCAGGAACAACATCTATGTTGATGACGTCATCTACTCAAATAACGACTTAAATACTACTCTCAAAGCAAAAGACCAGTTGTGCGAATTGCTCAAATTAGGTAGCTGTCACACACACAAATGGGCTTCAAATGATGAGCGAATTTTGTCAGAGGTTCCAGCAAATCAGCGTCATTTTGACATTCTGGACCTACAAAAGAATAACTTTAACATGAAAACTTTAGGTTTGCAAATAAATATAAAAAATGATCATTTCGTAGTATCAGCCCCAGGGCCATTTAACTCAGAAAAGATTACAAAAAGAAGTATTCTCAGCTATATAGGTCGAATCTATGACCCAATGGGTTTTGTTAGCCCTATTGTTGTCACAGCAAAGGCTATTATGCAGAAGCTGTGGATATCGAACACTAATTGGAACGATAGTCCTCCCCCTAGCATACAAAAGGAGTGGCTCCAATTCACAACGGATTTAAATAAAATTAAACCTATCTTACTGCCTAGAAATGTAAGTATCTCAGTCACTCAGACAGCATCGCTGATTGGCTTCGCAGATGCCTCGAGCACCACAGCGTATGGATGCTGCCTCTACCTGCGACTCATCAATGAATCAGGTACAAATGCAGATACATATTTACTATGTTCCAAAAGCCGCATTAACCCCGTGCAAAAGAAAGGCATGACAGTGCCCAGACTCGAGCTAAATGCCGCGCTGTTATTATCAAAGTTAGTTTTAAGAACTTATGATGTATTAAAGTGTGAGGTTGACATAAAGCACGTGTACTTATACAGCGACTCACAAATTGTCCTTGCATGGCTAAATACTGAAATAACGAAACTTCAGGCCTACGTAGGGAACAGGGTAAATGTCATTCATCAAAATACTGCCGGATGGCGCTGGCTGTACGTGAACACTACCGAGAACCCTGCCGATCTGATAAGCAGAGGTGTTTTGCCGACTGAGCTAAGCGGCAAGGAGTTGTGGTGGAACGGTCCAAGTTTTCTGCAAAACAGTAGGTACGATTTTACTTCCTGCGAAAAGAATTTACCTGCTGTCGTTCCGGAAATGAAACCCTGCTCGGTTTCCAATTTTGTATGTCAGCATCCACTTGATTATGTTATCGACCGTTTGTATAAATATTCTGATATTAACAAAATTATTAGAATTTTTGCATACATACTAAATTTTTTAAATAACATAAATAATAAAAAAGAAAAATCTAATGCGAGTTTTTTACGCAGCTCAGATCTAAATCAATCACTATTGTCAATAATAAAGTACGAACAAAGTAAATACTTTCATTCTGAAATCGAATCCTTAAGTAAGGGTAATAAGTTAAAGGGCGATTTACTGAACCTACATCCTTTTCTCGATCAGCAGGGGCTTTTGCGGGTCGGAGGAAGGCTTCATCATGCCGATATAGCTTACTCTCATAAACACCCAGTCATACTACCTAAAGGTTCCATTATCACTACCTTACTAATAAAAAGTGAGCACGAAAGGTTACTGCACGCAGGGCCTAGGCTTTTACTTTCAAATTTAAATCAAAGGTTTTGGTTGGTTAATGGCTTGCTGGAGGTGAAGAAAATAACTTATAAATGTGTAACTTGTTTCAGGCAGAAAGCAACAGTAGCTAAGCAGCTAATGGGCTCCTTGCCAGCCAGTCGAGTCACCGTTACTAGCCGACCTTTTGAAAAAATCGGGGTGGATTTCGCTGGGCCAGTTCAAGTTAAGCTCTCGCGCATAAGACGTTCAGTAATTGGTAAAGGTTACATTCTAGTTTGCGTTTGTTTTGCGACGAAGGCAGTTCATCTGGAACTGGCTTCCGATCTAACCACAGAGACCTTTCTAGCGTGTCTTAGAAGACTAATTTCGAGACGGGGACTGCCTTCAGAAATTCACTGCGACAATGCTAGTACGTTTAAGGCAGCAAGGAGCCAGCTAGCTGAGCTCTATTCACTGCAATCTTCACAGAGTCACCGGGCAAAGGTATTCGAGTTTACTTCTCAGAAAAGTATAGATTTTCATTTCATACCTAGTTATTCACCTACATTCGGCGGGCTTTGGGAGGCGGCAGTGAAGAGCACAAAGTATCATTAAAAAAGAATATTAAAAAATAATACTTTAACATATGAACAATTAGCAACTGTACTTACTGAAATAGAAGCTGTTCTCAATAGTCGTCCACTATTGCCATTGTCGTCAGATCCAAATGATTTTTGTTACCTTACGCCGGGTCATTTTATAATAGGCAATTCATTAACGATGTACCCAGAGAAAGATGTAAGTGATGTGTCTTGTAATAGTTTAAAACAATTCAAAATTTGTACAAATTTAAAACAGTCGTTTTGGAAACAGTGGCATAAATATTACTTGAATATTTTGCAAAATAGACCTAAATGGCTAAATGATAAATGTAATGTAAAATTAGGTAGTTTAGTCATTTTAAAAGAAGATAACATTTCACCGATGTCATGGCCCATGGCTAGAATTGTAAAAGTAATTGCAGGTCATGATGGGAAAGTCAGGGCTGTAGAAGTAAAAACTGCTAATCATAAGACCCATCTTCGGACTATACATAAAATCTGTGTATTACCTATAGAATAATTACTTAATTTTATGTGAAAATGTGTGGTAGTCCTAATATTACTAATAGATGCCACTACATTGTCATTTAATATTAATATTATACATACTTAAAAAATAACGTGAAATGTAAATGTAACGTGAAATGTAAAAAAGATGTCATTTAATTTTAAGTTTATAATAGCAATGTTAATAAGGTTGTTGTACATTTGTTTCTTGTGTGGCCGCAGCATGTTGCAGTTAATGGCAACATTAGAATATTATGTTGGTTTAATTGTAATATGGCAACACGGGAAAAAGGGCTTCTTCCGGCGATCTCGGCCAAAAATATACCTTGTGAAAGTGCTCCGTGAGTTTTAATCGATTCCTACTGCATCCCGAACATCAGACCAGCAGAAAACCAAGAAAATATAAATTACGGAAAGAATCACAATTAAAAAAAATACCTATTTATATAGCAGCATGTTGCATGTGGTATGCCTACTTCCTCCCAAAAATATGTAAATGGCAATTAAAATTAGGATTGTAGGCATAGTGCAATGCTTCTTTCTTAAAAAGGTTTTCATTGTTCACATTCTCATTATTTGATTAATTGATAAATTCGTTAAAATAATCTGTCAGTAGTAATAAAATAATTTATTATATAGTCGATGAGAATGAAGAAAAAAATAAAAGAAAGCATTAAAAATAAAATAACATACTTATAATCCTGGACTTTACATACGGTTGTAAGTACTTAAAATTTCTGTTTATACAGATAGGTATTACACATTTTGCTCCTTTAGTTCCTTAACAAAGGCGAAGGTCAATAAAAACCCATGTTGAATTATTACCGAAATTGGCCTTGTTTTTATGGGGGACTCAAGTAAGAAAGAATTCAAAATTAACCTATTTTCGTTTATATCACAGGTAATTCCGCTTAGAATTATCATTAAAATATACTTTATTAACATCAAAAGAGAAAGAGTATATTTAGTTTCCTTTTTGATGTGAGAATTATTGTTAGATTGTTAATTGTAAAGATATCATTACATTTTGTTTTCTTTTTGACCGGGAATATTATTAACATTATATGAGGATATTGCATGTTGTTTCTTTATTGAATTGATAATTTCAATCATTTCTAATACGTGTATTTAAAAATTGCGCTGTCATTTTTGAGTTTTCTTTGATTGTTACTTGGTTTGTCGGCTTAGCGGTTGTCATAGTTAAGGGCGATAGTTTTCATCGCGTAATGTGATAAAAAAATAAAATATCACAAAGAAAATATGTTTAATTATTTACTTAATACGAAATTTTGTAATTTTTTGATTGCCTTACCGTATTTTCTCGTTGACAAACTATACATTTCTTTTTTAAATACATAGATTTATTTAATATAAAAAGGATGGGATTAGTAAATACACATTGAATTTAGTCAAAGAGTTGCAGAATTAAGAAGTCAGAATTATGGGTAAAATACGATAATAGCTTGGTTCAAAAATGAAACTAATTATAAAAACCAAAAATATATAAGAATAATTTAATTAAAAAAGGGACAATATTTGTATATTCTATATGTTTCAAATCTCGTTCAATTAGCCTCAGTTCTCTAGCATTATTATCAAAAATGGAATTAGAAATTAGGCAAATTATTATTGAATGATAATTAGAGATAATAATTATCGAAATACAAAACTACAAATATATCAGGTAGAAGGATGAAAACTTTGTTAGCGCTTATTTTGGTATGAATATGTAAGGTGAAGAAGGACTCACCGATGAAGTCGATTTTATCCAAAATACAAGCACTACCTTTCCGATGATACAGAATTATTTAGCGTTTTTAATTGGAGAAATATTCCGAAAATGATAGCTGTTTGCACGGCGGGTGTGTTCGGCATGTGTCCAACAACCACTGAATTTGTAGGCAGGTATAATTTTACACGCAGGTGAGATATTGGGAGGTAATAAAACGTCGTATAGGACTGAAGATAGCAATACGAATATTGCAAGTCGCAATACCAATAAGCAAACGTCACAAAGAGTGAAAGATCTTGGTCTAATTGTCGATGAACATTAATCTCCTGATGGTTGGAGATGATGGTTTGAACTAACTTGCAAATATCAGTCCGTATATTGAGTTGTCAACCACAACGGGTGAACCCGTCACCGCAGGACGTTTTAACGATTGTTCGTTCTATCGACCGTGCAGTGAGCGTAGAAGACTTGGGACATAACAAATCTGACGTCTAGCTACGCCACAACCCGTTAGAGACCAACGCCTTACCGCGAGTAGCCAGGTATGTTACCTGGCGGGCGGCACTCGCGCCCTAACTACCAATTGTGACCAGATTTCTCCGGTCTCTCGATTGGTTCCGAGTTCGAGGTCGCTTGCGCGGTCCTCTCCCTTACGAAGCGGTGAAACGGAGTGCACCGAATCTGTCGCGGACCAAGGCGTCCTTTGCCCGACTCTGAACCGGGATCGGATGGCCAATGGTCATTTCAAGAGCAGTCGCCGTAAGGTAGACAACTACCCCCGCTCTATAAGAAACAATACAGTTCCCAGACTCCTCCGATTGTTAGTCGGAGAGCACAATCGATTGGCTTGCGCGGCTCGGTGCGCAGACCGTCCAGGAGCGCCAGAGGATTGTTCCCAGGGGAGACTGGTTGACCCAGTGTCCTACCCAGGCTCGCACCCCATGCGTGGAGGCCATCGGATGGGTGTTGACCCGTGAGTGTGACCGACCCTGAAACAGAATGGGTCTTCGTGGCCAACTCAGCAAGGGCCCATTAGCTCCCGTAGCCCATTAGCTCCCGCCCATCAGTCCGTATATGTGGGCTTCCGATAAACCGTATGTCTGAGAGTATTGTCACTTCTCCTCGTGACTTTGACATCAGAAAAAGTAGAGCCGCGATTGCCCACTACATAGATCTCTTACGACTTCATAGGCGAAATCAATATCGTAAAACTGACAACACTTCACTACTCTGGACGACGGCGGTTGTAACATCGCCGAAACGTCGCGTCTTTTCCTTCATACGGTAAAATCCGATTTGTTTTTATTTATAATGTATATCAACCGCGATAGTATTGATTTCATAATATTCCTTGGATATATACGAATGTACACATATTTTAAAAAAATATTAAAGAGATTGTTTTTTTACAGGAAGTATAATATAATAAGTCTATGGTGATAGTTCAAATGAAAAAGTAATTTATCTGCAATGTAATCCGCCCTACCATTTGCGAGATATATTGAGACGTGAAGACTGCAGTGTTTAATTATTCACTCATCACCACCCGGGGCCTGATGTGTCTAAAATTATAGTCGACCACGATTGAGGAGTACAGCCGTCTGGCTCCGGCAATATGAAGCAGGTATTGCATTGTTCGGCAGAACCACAATCCAACGCAATGTCCACACTAATGGCGATTTTGTGTATGTCTGAGGCGGCCGCTGGCTATTTGTCGGCGCACTAATTACCATCAATATTGTATAAAGTGAATTACCGAACCGCTAGGCACGGTCAAGAGCTGTTACTATTGATTAGAGAATAGCTACGTGTTTCTATCAGCAATATAGGCAATATATATAGATAAAGGAATAAAATTCATGTTTATAATATTAATATATAGACACTTTCTAAATTGAACATTCAATAACAAACGTAGTCAATAAGATGGGAAATATTCGGAATATTTTATAGTAATATAGTAAGTAAATTTTAACAAAATAAAACTGACAAAAATTCTTTACATCAATATTTCATTTTCAATAGATAAAGTGCGCTATTTTGATAAACTGTGAAGATTACCAATCCCGATTCGTTGTTTAAAATTAGAAGATATTTTGCAGGCAACACTGCAAATAGCAGTAGGTAATACTATACTTGGTATTATCTTTCTAAACCCTTTGGACAAATGTGTCACATAAATTCAAAAGTCATTTTATAAATATCGAATACGAATAATTTATAAATTATATTTTTCCCATGTTATTGAAACATCATAATTTTAATATCAGCAAAAAAATATTTCTTTATATTTCTATTGCTTTACTGTATTTGCAAAAATAAATACGAAAATATATTACTTTACCGTATTTTATTACAAATATCGAAAATGACCAACGAACTCTGGTGATTTTAAATAATAAATAAAATATTTATGGCGATTTTTTCAATTAGTTTTTTTATGACGTATTATGTCTGAAAAAGAAATGTAGACAGTACAGTGTTGATTATTTGAAACTTGGCTTCATTTCATCATTGTCGGACAAACAATTGCCTATGTGCCTTTTATGCAACAAAGTTTTGGGAAATGACGCTATGAAACCATCTAAGCTGCAGGATCATCTGAGAAGATGTCACCCTGATAAATAATAAAATGATGACATTTTGGAAAAAGATGTAAAGTTGCATCTTTATGGACCACAGGGACACTTATGTCCCATCGATTTATAGAAAATTTATTGATTTTCACCAAACTTGATATACATATATGTTATTTACACCGCCCTCTAATAGTTGTATGTATGAAAATATTTACATACTCTAACGCAAAGCTTATGGTCATCAAAGAGTTAAGGTCCAGTGAAATCGATGCATTTCCCCTGGGGGTGATACTAGCATTCTCACGAATGCGTAGCGTCCGTAGCCACGTTGATACAGGTTCTCCTCATTATTACTGAAGTTAACCCGCTCGCCACGTAACATCCCTTGCGGGACCAAATGTCGGCCGCCTAAACTCCGTAACGTCCGCTACCGGACCAAGCGCTCGCCGCTGCGAAAAATGCAATTTACGATTCGAAACGTCGTACTGTAGGTATGCTTTCTGAGGGCGCAACGATATGGCCAAAATATCTTTAATTCAAGACTTCCGTGTGGCAATATCGAACAACGATTTAAAAAGTGAGCATAGACGTCAAACGCCCAGTCTCCGTCGGCAAATCGCACGGCCGCGTACGGCTCCGCGAAATGGGTGATAAAAAGTGTGTGTGTGTAGTGTTTGAGTGTTTGTTACTGGAGAACAGTGAGTAATTTGCATTTTAAGTAGTTTCTGAATGAGTATTAGTCATTTGAGATAGTCCATTTGCTGTTTTTCACGAATTTTTAAAGAAAACACTTCGGCGACAACAAACGGCTCGCGAAAAAATGGTTGTTATTATTTTGTAATGTTTATGAAATATCCCGATATATTGCGAAATATGACGTAATGTCGCTGTAATTTACTAACAAAATAAGTGTTGCTTCATTTACATCCTAAGTTATCACATAATTAGGCGTATTTTGAACATTATATCTTGTTTTGTAATATGAATCGCGAAAAGAAACTTGTTTTGATAATTACTATGAGAGAATAAAGCGATTTTCCATAGTTTTTCGATGAAATGTGACTCTTTGGAGTATAGTAATTAGTTATTAGACATATATTAAGTCTACGATAAGACAATATAATTGAAAAAATCTAACGAATTTTATATTATGAGCATTCAAAGTTTATTATTAAGTTCGGACGCAAACTCTCAAAACTTTAGATTTTTCTATAATATCAGACAAAGCTCAAAGTTCTGGTGTGATTTCTAAGAAGTGTGATGTAGTAATAAAGTTAGTTTGAAAGAATTTCATATAAAAAATTACCATAAGTAGTCACAAATTAAAAATAAAAATTTTTTTTTTTACGAGAATACATAAAATTTTTTTTGGCTGAATAAATAAATATTTTTGTATGCAAATAAGTAAAAAACAAATCGTTTTGGTAAAGCATTTAATAAAGACCATAACTGTATTTACAATTTTTGCATATTTTACGTATTTTGTGACAAAAAAATCGAAATGATTTTATAGGCGAGTTTTTTCAGTTTGCCAATTTTGTAATATTTATTCATTATTATCTTAATTGTTTTACGAGATAAGGTTATAATGTTTTATATGTCAAATTTCAATGCGATCATTTTTCTCTTTATATTTTTTTAATCCGTTTAGTGGGTTATAAGTTATGATTATTTTTCTCAAGGCCGTTGACTCGCGTTGATTTTAAGCGCAGCGTTGAACGCGGCCAAAAAGTATTGACTGCGCCAACGCTGGGTGACCGCCTGAGTATTTGACGGCAAGAAGGCGGGTTCCACGAAAAATAACATGTCTTGCGGTAAAAAAAATGTTCTGCTACAAATTATGTATGGATAGGTAGCCAAATAACCATGGATGAAATTTGATAAAGTTCATAAAAAGGATCATTATAGTCGCTATAGAGATATAATAATATAACAGTATACATTATTTGGGGTACCGAATGGTTTCGTGCAGCTTGGGCCAAAGGATCCATTTGTTCTCGGATCGGCTAAACTCCCGATTCAGCTCCTATTCAGAAGTTTCCTCGTGCGGAAGGTTACCCCTTGTAAGACTCTCGCGTCTCAGGGCTCACGGCTGGTGGATCGGTTTCTCCTGGTGTGATTGTTTCCCGGTGCTACTGGACGGTTTGTGCACAGTTCGGCGACGCCAATCGGTTGTGCAGTCTGACTAATTACTGAAGGAGTCTGGAGACTATGGAAATATACTATCTCCTAAGCAGCGGGGATGGATGTTGAACTGTCGTCAACCACTCTTGAAATGACAATTTGGCTACCAGATCTTGAATTCACACCCGAGCAAAATATGCCTTAGGTATGTGACAAATTCAAACTAAATCACCGCTGAACATACGGCAGGTAGACGTCGCGCAAGTGACTTCGGACCCGTTACTAGTCGGGAGGTTGGAGGTATTCTGATAGTTAATTCCAGACGGAGATATCCTTTTAAAACTGGTAGTCAGGGGGCGAGGCTGACCACTGGATACCTTTCCCGGTGCCTCGCCGTAAGGCGTTGGACTCTGACGGGCAAGTTGGTATAGCTGGACAGTAGAGTACCTATTGTCTTCTTCGCTCTTCCCACGGCTGAAAGAACGGTCACAAATTGTTTTATCAGCCTGGGGTGACGGGTTCGCCCGTTGTAGTCGACACCAACCAACTATACATTATTTGGATACCTTTCGAAATATACTAGTTTTTTTACTAAATTGAGCAAATTATCACTTGCTTAATTTTTCGCGGATTTCCTATTTTTTGTCGAAAAATTATGGTGAATTTTAAAATATATTCTAATTTTTTAGAGGATTTATCAATTGATACTGGAATATCGTATTATGATATACTGATACTGATTTTATGATACCGGGTTAAGGTATGATAAAATTTGTTACTGGTATGTGTTAATGTGGAATATGAAAATCATTACAGTCGTTTAGACTGTGACTTTTTGTTCCATATATACCTATGTACATATTTCTCGTAAGACCAATCGTAAGATAATCATTAATTAAATCTTTAGCCGCATGAAGCTTTGAATCTTTTATTTACCTTTTCATAAAATAGTTGTGGTTAAAATATTTATCATCATACATTTTAATTTTAAGTGATGCCCCTCCTTAAAAAATCAATTCTTCGAATAATGAAATAACCAATAGTTTATGAAAAGGGTCCTAAATAAATGTTTCAATATTCATAATAATGTTATTTTTATTTACAACTTGGACCAATATTTTGTATCGTAAGTTGTAGCGTAGGCGCCATGTAGTTTTGAATTTTGTTTGACATATATAATAATTATTACCTATTACCAAATTTTCCCCATTACTGCTACGACAGTATTATGAGTAAATGTCTCTATGTTGCTGCCTATAGTTAGCCTATACTATAATCCGGGGTGCTGGGGTTTAAAACCGATAGAGAAAATGTCGTATACGAGATGACGTCATGTCTCTGTTACTTCCGCATTTCATTTTTAAATTGCAAATGAAAGCGATAGAGAATGACGTCATCATGACGTCATCTTGTAAGCAATAGTTTCGCTTCAAAAATCCCTCCCCCATCCCCCCTCCCTTCCTTTCCCCCCGGATCCCAAAGCCAACAATCAACTGACTAGCTAAATATATCACCAATGCTAGCGAGGCTTAAATGCGGCTTGTTTTGTCGGATTACCTGGATAGCCGTAGATAGTCTTTATAAGCCAATAACAAACTGCGAGCTATCTCGGGGCAACAGAGAATTAATTACACAGGCTCTGTCGAACGTGAATTATTAGCGGCCTATTGCAAATCAGAGATGGCCACTTAAAGGTGCTAATTGTATGTAGAATATATGTTAGTATGATGTTTGCTAATGAATAGACATTAATTAGGTACATGATTGTGACTGGTTCTTGACATGTTATGTATTTTGAGAGGAGCCATAAATTAATTATTATTTAATGTATGGGAAAATTTGAAGCTAATTGGAAATTAGCGCTGTATTGTTAAGGGTACTACAAAGCTCGAATTCAAATGACTTAATTTATGCGCATGCATTCACCGTTGAACTACAAAATTAATTCTCAGGGACGGAGAAAAGCTTTTTTTGAAAGCTATTTTTATTTATTTTGTGGATACTGAACATTAGTTTTGGTAATTTAGTCATAAAATATATTCGGTAGTTATTAGTGTCCCGCCTTATTATGAGTGCTTTAACTTTGAATAATATAGACTAAGTACTCAGAATGTGTAAATTTCCGGACGAAATATTATTCCGATATTCTTCTTCTTCCATGGGTTCGTTCCTATCCCGCCTTATCAAGATTGGTTTTTAATAGATACCCAAGTGCTTAGGACGCAAAAGGGGTTTTGGGTGGTTGTGTTGGGGAGGGGGGGGGGGTTATTTGGTGGGAGGAAGGGTTCGAAGGGGGTGGGGGGTAAGCGTCGAGGGAGGGTGTCAACGGCTTTGGGAGGGGGGTGGCGTTGAGAAAGGGGGTCGGAGGCGGTTGGAGAGGGATTGGGGGGGGGAGGTGGGAGGAGGGGGTTGGGGGGGTTTTGAGGGTTAAGGACTTTGTTGCGCGGGGAGGGGGGGGGGGGGGTGGAATACATTTTTTTAATCGTTTACACCTTCTAAGGTAAAGGGCCTACCATAATATCAAACAACATTTATCTTAGAGGCAACCGGCTTTTATACGAGTAAATCATGTGACAGTACTCAGGCAGTAAACCATACAAGTACTGACCACGTCCGACACAGCCTAACTTCGGTAATCTGACGAGAAGCAAGGTTTCAAAGCGGCTACGGATGTTACAAAATTCGAAGAGACAAAACTTCGCGAAAATCACAAACTGACTAACCTTGAAGAAATTGGATCAAGAGATCATAAAATGGCAACATAAATGAAGGAGAAACGAAAATTGTCACTTAGTGCAGCGACAAAAAAATGTATAAAAATTGCGAAATAAGTGATGTTATATTGCAGTGTGGGATTCGTTTGTGAAGTAGCGTTTTTTTTTATTTTTGCTTATTCTTATGAATTTTGAACATAAAATTATTAAAAATTTTGTGAAGAATATTATTAAATTTAAAAACTTCTAAAGCTTTGTAAAAAGCTGAAAGAGAAAATACTTTTAGCCTGAGAAGATAATCGCTCGAGCCGAGAAGTTACTCGGCTCAAAAGCAATAGGTAGGGAGACCACTGATACTCCTAAAATATATAAAAATAGAGTGAGAACAGCATTACTCTTCTTTACCTAATTTATAAGTCGCCCAGATTTCCTTTGTTGGCTTTATAGTATTTAATGCCCGTCGATTATTGTAATAACTCCACCATTCATGGAGCAAATTTTGAACTTATCATACACACAAGTTTGTACACCTGGTATGTCAGTGGGCCGGTTCAAGGTTACTTCTGTACGGGGTCAGATCAAATTTAACCATTTACACTAAAATTTAATTTCGTTTCCTAGGAAGCAAACCTTTCCGTAATACATTAGTAAATTTTCGTTATTTTTGCTCCTTCTTATTCTCGTTGAAGTAATATGCAACTGCTTCAAAAGTTACTACCGGTTAATATAAATCGGAACTCGCTTGGGGTCAAATAGACCCTCAGCGACTAATTAAAGGTTAAAGACGTGTCCACGTCAAAAGTTTCGGTAGCTTACTTCTCAACTTTTCAACTTGGTGAGGCGGAGAAAATTAGACAAAACATTCGTTAATAATGTCGTCGGACGTTCGCCTTTCGGTGTTTGACAGAGGGGCGAAATTGCTTCCTAGCCCGCCTGACCGCAATAGTCCAAGAGCTGGAAGCAAATTTGAGTTTTTTAATTTTATTAAATAATGCAAAATGAAAACATTAACCAGACATGCAAATTAATATACATATATAATATGAAATCGAAGACTACCGCGGTTGTTAAGCATGATAAATAAAATAAATTCAGATTTATCCGATTTAAATCCGATTTTATTTTATTTATAACATACGTAGTATTTACAATACTAGTAACAGCGTAATTAAATTATCAAAAAATATAACTTATCACATATATGCAAGCATACCTAATTGAAACGAAATCGCACAACAACTAGACCTACACGATTTACAAAACTTTTGTCGATTACAGTCGACGATTAATCGATTAAATATGCTTGCGGCTGTAACCTACAGTCGTATACGGCTGGGATCTGAACTTCCGGCCCTGGAGAACACCTCGGGCAGTGCTGGGTGGTTGCGTGCCATGTAGCGCTAGCCAATCGACTGTGTATTTCAGCGAATAACCGGGAGAGTCTGGAAACGTACTTTTCCTAGGAAGAGGAGGGTAGTTGTCAACATGGCGTCAGATATTCTTAGAAACGATCCGGCCACCCGATCCCGTTTGATATTAACGGGCAAAGAGAGCCACGGTCCGCGATTTGAACTGAATTACCGCTAACCCCAGGTAGAGGTCGCGTAAGCGGCCTCGAATATTTGACTAGACTGGAGGATAAAGAAATCCGTCCAAATCTAGTAGTAAGGGAGCGAGGTTTCCCCGATGGTCCTCTTCTCAGTGCCTCGCGATAAGGCATTGGACTCTTAGTTGCTGCTGGCGTAGTTTTACTATGGATTGTGCTGCCCACTTAAGTATTTTACGTTCACTCCATGGGAGAAAGAATGATCTATTATCGTTATAGCTTCCTGGAGTGGCGGTTTCGCTCGTATTAGATGACATCTTTCAAGTGCAGATAAGTTGGCCTTATTTTGCATAAGGCTTACTTATTAGGTGCATTCATACGTTCGCATACGTCCGGTTGAAAAAGAAATAATGTTCGGGAAGTGAAGAACAAAATGCTTTTATTTTGTTACCTTAAAATTACAGGATTGGTATGGCAATGACACATCAATTCTTTCGTGAGTATATTTCGAAATTTTATGATACCGAAAGTATACAGCCATAGATACATTTTATGAATTAGGTAGACGTTATGTTTTTGAGATATTACCAAATAAACAACAACTTTAACGCCATTTATCGGAAACATCGTAATGCAATATTAATAAACCATTAATCTAGAGATGAATTAGGTTAAGTTTCATCAAAGAATATTTTTATTGTAATAAAAATATTATTGTGCAATACGTTTAAAATAAAATTAATCAAATGTAGAAATTCCCAAAACATTTGCTTTCTGTTTAAATTTATGTTGAATGAAAACAAAGTTTCAATCGAATTTATGATAAATTTCGAAGCTGTTTTCAATGACAACAATTTTGTAAATCGTCGACATAATTCGATTAATCGATTACACGTCAGTCCTTTCAGGTTAGTCCCTTTTTGAGGAGGCTACTAGATAGGAGCTGAATCATCAGTTGGCCCAACCTTAGAAAACACAGGCAGGCCATTGGTCCCAAGCTTGACGGAACCGTTAGGTATCAAACTTATTATTATTATTATTAATACGCGGCTACGCGGTGGCAGGTGGGGGGAGAAACCCCACTCACCACACGGTCAGTTCTAACGACATGGGCCGTTTTATCTGTCTGGGATATCGTGCATCGACAACCTCACGCTTACCAGAAGGGAAATTATTATAATGTAGTAGGGTGAATGGTAGGCGATGATATGGTGAATCCATGCTACTGTGTGATCCCGAGCTCCGGCTGTAAATAGCAGGGGCGCCGTCGGGGGCATCTACACCAGGAGAACCTGCAAGAAGGCACGCACCCACAAGGGCGGCTAGGTACGTCACAATACAAAACGGTCGATGAAGCAGCCCCTGGACAGCACCGTTAAGAGGGGAGGCCCTCACCCAGAGGAGGAGAGCCCCGCTGCCTCAAATCATTCCAGTTTGACACCCAGTGGTCCGCAAACTCCCGGAACGCTCGGAAGCAAATCACGCAACTCATGAGATCCGCATACCACATCCAACATGTTTGCCCGTGCAGAGTCCAGCTTAGGGCATGTCCAAATGATGTGTTCTGCAGTCTGACGACCGGAGTCACACGGGCACCAGGGATCGTCGCTGAGTCCAAAGCCAAATAGCTTGGCCCTGAACTTACCGTGACCCCCGATGAGTTGCGTGACTTGGTGGTCAAGCCTTAGAAAATCATTTTTCATCCGCTCGGACACCGACGGGAAGTGAACTGGAAGTGAATCATTTTTCATGACTCGGTGGTCAAGCTTTAGAAAATAAATTTTCATCCGCTAACTTATATGTAACTTGGGTTGTCGACTACAGCGGGCGAGCCCGTCACCTCAGGAAGTTTTAACGATTAGTCGTTCTATCTCCCTGGAGTGAGCGTAGAAGACTTGGGGACAAAACAGTCTACCATCTAGCTACGTCACAAGCCCGTAAGAGGCCAACGCCTTAACCGCGAGATAGCCAGGAATATTACCTGGCGGGCCGACACTCACGCCTTTACTACCAAATTGTGACCAGATTACTCCGGTCTCTCGATTGGTTACACATTCGAGGTCGCTTGCGCGGTCCTCTTCCTTACGAAGCGGTGAAACGGTGTATACCGAATCTATCGCGGACCACAGCGTCCTTTGCCCGGCTGTTCACCCAGGATCGGATGGCCGATGGTCGTTTCAAGAGCAGTCACCGTAAGGTCCGCAACCAACCCCGCTCTATAGGAAGCAGTACTGCTTCCAGACTCCCCCGACTGTTAGTCAGGGAGGGGAGCTAACGGGCCCATGATGAGGTGGCCACGATGACCCATGTGTTCAGGGTCGGTCACACTCAATGGTCAACACCCATCCGACGGCCTCCACGCACGGGGTGCGAACCTGGGTAGGACACTGGGTCAACCAGTCTCCCCTGGGAATCAAACCTCTGGTGCTCCTGGACGGTCTGCGCACCGTGCGGCGCAAGCCAATCGATTGTGCTCTCCGACTAACAGTCGGGGGAGTCTGGGAACTGTATTGTTTCCTATAGAGCGGGGGTGGTTGCGTACCGTACGGCGACTGCTCTTGAATTGACCATTGGCCATCCGATCCCGGTTCAGAGCCGGGCAAAGGACGCCTTGGTCCGCGATAGATTCGGTGTACTCCGTTTCACCGCTTCGTAAGGGAGAGAACCGCGCAAGCGACCTCGAACTCGGAACCAATCGAGAGACCGGAGAAATCTGGTCACAATTGGAAGTGAGGGCGCGAGTATCTCGAGCCCGCCGGGTTTATTCCTGGCTAACTCGCGGTAAGGCGTTGGACTCTCACGGGTTGTGGCGTAGCTAGACGTTGGATTGTTATTGTCCAAAGTCTTCTACGCTCACTGCAGGTCGATAGAACGACTAATCGTTAAAACGTCCTGTGGTGACGGGCTCGCCCGTTGTAGTCGACACCGCAAGATTTTAGTCAGAGTCTTCTAGTGCGCTCACTGCAGGTCGATAGAACGACTAATCGTTAAAACGTCCTGTGGTGACGGGATCGCCGGTTGTAGTCGACAACTCAATATGTTAGTCAGAGTGCACAGTCGATTGGCTTACCGTCCAGGACCGTCCAGGAGCGCCAGAAGTTTGATTCCCAAGGGAAACTGACCTTAAGGCCAGAGTCCTACCCAGGCTCGCACTTCATGCGTGGAGGCCGTCGGATAGGTATTGACCCGTGAGTGTGACCAACCCTGAACAGAATGGGTCTTCGTGGCCAACTCAGCAAGGCCCATTAACTCCCAAACTTATATGCAGTGAGCTCTTACACTACAAGGCAGGGGGCGTTAAATTAAAAGTTCATGCGGTGACTGACGGACTGTAGCGTAGCGGGTGCGCCAGGCCGCGGCCGCGCCGCCGAATTGACGCTAATTGGTTTTCAATCTTTGACGGTAAATTAATTAAATTAATTGTGGCGTACAATTGACTTCAATTCAAAGCACTTGCAAGGTAGTAAAAAAAGTAATTAAATTGACGAAAGGGCGCAATTAGAACCACGACGAAAACCAACGCAGCAGCAACAGTGCCTCTTTGTAAGAAATTTATTGCAAAGCGATATTGTAAGAAAAAAAAAGCCTTTCAATAACGTTGATTCTTTAAAATTTAATTGGTTTTATGTAAAAAATAATTAAAACTATTTCCTATGGATCCAACACTGAACGGTTGTGTCACCTAAAGACCCCGCAAGCAGACACCCCCCCCTCCCCCGGCGACGAAAATATTTTGTAATATTTCCGTAGTATTAAAATGGTGTTTTTTAACAAATTATGTATTTTCCTAAATAGGTCGGTATTTAATTTTTAGCGTCGCTTGTATACGAGATATTCTAACAAAAATTTTACAATATGATTTCGGTCCAACAAGGCATCTGTGTACCGAATTTCTCGAAGTCTTTAACTGCAATACTTCGAGATTGAAGTATGCCTTCATGCCAAATTTCAGCTCAATCGGATTAAGCGTTTGGGCGCTATCGTCGAGGAATACACAGAAACACATAGACTTACAGAGATACTATAGTCTGGCAATAGTCAATCGTCTCGTCAGGGATCAAAATGTATACAAAATGTATGTCTTCACCACGAAAAAAAATGTTTGTGCGTTCACAAGACTTTTTCTCTGCCGTGACAGTAAAGGGATTTTAAATCTACGTTTATAGTTATAATGTACCTACATATGAATACACCGCAATCATAACAAATATTAATAATACGAAAATGTGTTTTCATCCCATCTATTCGAAAAGGACGACTTGGTTCGCCTTTAAGTGCGCCCAAAAGTGGTGTTTTCTATAAAAAACTTTATAAGTGCGCCGCAATTATCTTTGCGGCTCACTTTTTGAATACGTGCGCCGCAATTTATCTTTGCGGAGCACTTTTTGAATTTGGAACATCTTAGTCTTCAGCGCCGAAGAAATCGAACGCAAATATTGTTTGAATAAAGACTGGCTGGTACGACGGCCCCTAGTCGATACAATTTAATTTCAATTTAGTTGATACTCTATGTTTTATTAAATAATAGAGGATGATGAAAAGTAGAGTGTATCACTCGGGCGCAAAATATTTTTGGCTCGGGCGCTTTTTTGAATCCCTAGCTACGTTCAAAATTCTACTAAAGAATCCCTCACTTCGCTCTGGATTCAAAAAAGCGCCCTCGCCGTAAAAATATTATTTTGCTCCCTTGTGATACAATCTACTATTGTTGTTTATTTGTTTAAATATAACCACTACAGTGAACATGGGATTTATACGCCTAAATATTTTTAATAATATTGCAGACATTATTATTTCAGTTTTTATTAGAAGCTTAAGTTTATATTGTGTGTATATCATAATTACTAATAAACTGTGATGGTTTGTGTTTACTAAACGTAAGAAAATCATATTGTAAGAAAGAAATTGTAATAATTTAAATTTAAATTTCTACGCCCGGAAAGGGTTTTAAAAATTAAATGACTCTTACTCTTACTCTTACCAGTGAACGATGTGAATTATTAAAAGGTAGATAGCTATAATTGGGTGTGTACGTAGTTTATTGGGAAGGGGGTGGGGGGGGGGGGGGTCAAGAGATGGAGAGAGAGATTATTATAAATATAAAATTAGAACAAAAAAATCAGCAATTTTTTCGACGATTGTTTTAAAATTACATTTTCTCAGCTACCCGTTCTGAACGCAATATATATTTGTTCTCAATTATATTGATTACATTAGGGAATATTTTTGAAACCATTGCTATTTTTATTTTCCATTAAATATATGATATTTAAGTTGAATTTTATTATTTTTTTCTTTTTTTCGACGTAAAAAATATCGAGATTCAGCTAAGAGGTCGCAGAAGTACTCCATGTATCAAAATTTACATTAATAATATATTGAAATCAAATACTATCGTGATTGTTAGACATTATAAATAAATCCAAGGCAGACTGAGTCTAGCCTGGATAAAAGAAAATATCCGATTTTGTTTTATTAATCATAATATGTTATTTCTCTTTAGTGAAAAATATTCCTCTGCAATATACATACAAGTTCTATGTCCCCTCTGAGTGAGTAAGTTCGTTGCTCGACCTATGTTCCTAAATTGGCACCTTGTCGTAGCCGAGTGTTCTCAAGGAAGTATTTCAAGTGTGAAAAAGTGACAAGTAGTCTCAAGCCCCTCCGTAACTACCCACTTTGTTACTCCCTCCTTACTTCGAAAATATTCGCAGACTTGGTGACTCGCTGGGGAAAGTATTAAATTAAAATTGACGAAGTAACGTTGACCTTTCCTAAAGCGAGGGGATGGATTTTATTTTTTAGTTTTTTCCCGTCTTATCAACTTTTATAATTTGTAATTTTTAGGGTTCTGTACGAAGCATGCAGAAGAACCCTATATCAGAGATAAGGATCCGGTTCGTTTAATAGCATCTTCCGAGACGTCGGCAATATTTTGCCAAATTTGCTTTAAAAGTACTCTTTGTGAATCAATTACATACTTAAACCATGTTAAAAAAATTGGCTGCACTTTTTTAAAAATTGTGTGTTTTTTTACGTGTCTTTTCTTTAAATAGATAATATTGAAGGGATGGGATTTTTTCGTTGTTAAGGTAGGCTGGCTTAAAGAAGAATGAAGATGGAAAAAAAATCAGTAAGATTTTAGGCACTAAGGTAACTTTAGGCACTAAGATAAAAGGAGGTGGATCGAAAGAACTGAGAAAGCAACAATTTATGAAACCCTTATAACACGGAATCTTAATTTTATAACGAGTGTAATTTTCGATATGTGAGAAGTGTGAAAGAAAGAGTGGGAGGAAAGCGGTGGAAGCGATATGTGAGAACTGTGAAAGAAAGAGTGCATCTTTTTTTTCGTTTTGAAATATCATTGATTTTGATTTAAAAGACAAACCAATGTCGGCGCCAGTATTAACCGAGGTGAGTGCACGCCCGTTGCTCCCACAAAATTCGCTTTCCTAAATTCACTCCAATGCCACCTCGCTTGCTGTAGAGAGACTCCTGGAAATCATGAAGGAATAGACCCCAGGTCGTCGGCATCCACTCTGCGATATTCTTGCTGCAGCCCCGATCTTTACGTCCTGCTACTGAAAATTACCTCATGCCTTTCTCTCATAAACCGTCGTTTTGCTCAATTCTTGATGTTATCATGGCGGTGTTAATGGTGGCGCATTGCTGTCCGTGTCTGTATCTTGGTGCTCGGAAGAAAGGCAACTCTTTGTCGAATATATCGCAAGTACATTGCCTTTGTGTGTATAGTGCTTTCCAATGAGTTGCTTGTAATTGTGGAATCATAATAAAACCGCTCTTGCTTTGTTTTATTTTTCCCAGTGTTTTGGCGATAGGTTGCAACAACGTAACAAGGAACCACGTAACAAAATGGTTTTTGGAAATGCCAAGAGTTTCAGAAATTCCGAAAAACGATTAAAATATGTGCCTACTTATACTTACATAACATGGCATTTTAATTTTCCGACTCACCAACCGACGAGGAGGAAAAGTATTGTGAACGCGCTAAAAAAAACCGAGATGAAGATGGAAGTATCTATTTTGAGCCCTCCTGAGATGATTGAGACCATTTCCAGATTGACATCTGCCTGTGTCTGTATGTGCTTATTCCTCAACGATAGCGCCCAAACGCTTAATCCAATTGAGTTATGATTCGGTGAGCAGGCATCATTTGGTCATGAGAAGAACACTTTTCCACCGATTTCAACCACAATCTTTTCAACAGAAAAGATTGTAGTTGAAATCGATCCACCAAGGGGGGTGTACTACTCATATTATTGGAAATATTGGACTCGTAATATTGGACACTTGAAATTCGGCCCACAAATGCCTTGTTGGGCCGAAATCATATTACAAGCTGCACTAATAATATTCAAGTATTATCGCCGAGTCGCCCGAGGCTATCCGAGAAACAAACGCGAAGCCCGAGGCAACTGCAACTGGACCCAACTGGGCGCATGCGCCGACCGACTGAGGGCGCTGAACTTAATATTTAGATGAAATCATTCCTTGGCTGCTTGACGGGAAAGTCTTGGAGTGACATAACCTTATTTTTAGATTTATATTGTCAAAATAATAATTTACAGTCCATGCGCTAAGCGGTCGCTGGGAGCTTGTAGTACTGGATTATGTATCCACAACGCGGCCGAGCAGACGAAGTTCGCAAGAGCACTCAAGTGCTGGTAGCGGTTGCGTCGCATATGTGGGCCAGAAACTTCCCAACTGGCCATTAACATAACTAGAAGGGTTAATTCTGCGACGGGCGCTTCGTATTTATGTGTACAACTTGCGCGGCGCGACCGAGAGTAATGACTCCGTGCGGATTTCTTTGGCGGGGGAGGCTTTTGTGTTGCTGTTTCCAAGTTTTTCCAGAGCCGGTTTTAAGCCGGAGTAGATTTTTATGTTACGTTTCCAACGAGAAGTCTTTTGATAAATTGGGGAGGAGAGTTTTGCGAAATGTGTGAAACGCGAGTATAGATGTTCGTTTACAAGAAAACAAGTATAACACTATTATATACCGTTCAGATAAGACTAGTATAGATGGCTTTTATCTCTCCGTATTATAAATGTGATGTAATAAGCCTTAAAAATTAGTTTTATGGCACCAATAGCTGAATGTTATTATTGTTATTATTGATTAATTTATTGGGTTTTTATAATCATCAGTCCTTTATAAAAAAACTATCATTATCAATGTATGTAGGTATTGTCAATGTGTTTGTATTATTATGACTATCAATGTAATATTATGTATTATCAATGTATTGTGTATCTTATTCACCCGGGAGCAATTAATGCGGGTCACCAACATAAGCCTTAATATCTTGTAAACTAAGAATACTAGCTTATTAAACGCAAAAGTATTTTATCTAAACTTTTTGGTTGCTGTAAAGTATAATGCCTTAACAAAGGGTAAAAACAAAATAGTTGATATGTTGAAAATATCACAGAACAGAAACAAAAGCAAAAACAAATGCTGTTATAATAGTTTACGATCTAATGGTATACGCTGTACCACTGTATGGCGTGGAGTTTTGGGGGTGTTCTGCTGACAGTGATGGCATCCTAGTCGTTCAGAAATGGGTCTTGAAGACTATTAATGATGTATAACTAAATTTCTTTGCCAGACAGCTCTTCCGGGACTTGAATATATTAGCCGTACTGTCTATGTACTTACTGGAAGTAGCGATAGCGATGGAGGAAGAGGTAGAGGTAGTGATGCATGGTAAAAAATTCCCGCAGATTTTCTCATAAAAATCGGAACTAGCTGCAGATAGTAAACCACTCGCTGTTGAAGGCTGGGAGACTTTCCGATGTTGCCGGACCAAAATGTACAACAGGCCGATCAAATTCATTAAAGGACGACAGATTCAACAGACGCGACGTGGGGGCAACAGACGGAATATAATATTTCCAACAGACCATGAATATGGACAACAGACATTATGGAATATTTCAGTAGACCGTTGTAGCGGTGCATCAAATGTTCCGACCAGACAGCGCGATGCAATGCGATGTGAAAATAAGAGTGTGAGACGCATATGAACGCAAAAGTTACAGAGGGAATCTAATATAGGTACTCGGTTTTGTATGAAATCAGTCATTGTTTTCACATGTAATCGCATTTATGGAATTAATTTCATTTCTCTTCTATTGTACTATACAGGGACAAATAACATATTTTTTTCTTTTTAAATCGTGGCATTCCCTCAATACCACCGAAGATATTATGTCATTACTGTTATGCGAATACAGATGGAGTGGCTACCCATTAGACGATGTCGGGAATTTCACATACTCGCCCTACTCTTCCGCGTACTACAGTCAAACTGTCCTACTTATTTGTATAATCTCTTCTCTCCGCTATCATCCCATGGTCTCCCATTGCGCTCTCAGGAAAATCTATTACTGGCTATACCTCAGCATTCATCAACTTTCATGTCTAGGTCTTTCGCAGTGCAAGCGGCCCGTCTCTGGAATTCCGTGCCTTTACCGATAAGACAACTTGAAAACCTGAGCGGGTTAAAAATTCTTTAAAGAGACATTTACTCAACTTATGAATTCCCCCCTCCCCTCCCGTCTCCTTTGCTTGTCCTTATATTTCACTCCTCCCTTCAATACGAGTTGGCATACGTTACTAATCACTGAATTATATTTTATACTATGATGACTTTTTTGTATGTGTATTTATTTATTACTTGTAAATTTATTTGCCCACATAAACCTTCAGTCACAATAACCCTGGCGGTATGGTCGGTAGATATTGCCACTTGGCAATAGGCCCACCACATTGTATTCTTTTGTGTGTGCAATAAAGCTTTTCAAACAAACAAACAAACAAACATAGGCCACAGAATAATTGTCATATAGGCGGTTTAGGTTACCTCTATAATGTACACATACCTATACAAATAAGGGGATACAAATCGAATAACATACCACTCAATCAAAATAAGAGGTATAATTACAAATGTTTCAAATATGTGTGCTTCACAAATAGTTTTAAAAAGGTCAGTTAACACAAGTACCTATCATATTATGATATTTAATTTCAATAATATCTTGTTAGTGGGTAGGTAGGTAGATGAACTCTTTAAATAAGTTAAACATTATTCATATTTCATTATTATTTCAGTAAAATTCATCGAAAAAATTAACTACAAATATAAAAAAATCCAAAAAAAAAATAATCATTTTGCCGAATTTTTTATTATTTTATTTTGGATTCTGAAAGAGTTTCAATTCTTTTAGACCGTTCTTTGACTTTTTGACTTTGAGACCAAATCGGTTAAATTCGGCAAGAAATGAGATTTGAGACTAATGAAAACATCCATATTTTTTTTACTGTTCCTCATCGCACAATTCTCATAGTATATAGGAGTTTTACAAAATGAGACTTTAATCAAAAAGCACTTTAAGCTTTTAACTACCTAACTAACATATAAAGGAAATTTCAATAATTCGTAATATTGCTGCTTAGGTTAAACTAAATAGTGATATTCATCGGGTTTATGTGGGACTGAACTTAATGGAGACTGCAAGGGTCTAGCATCTTCTAGACTTACTATTATTTTTATTTTTTTTACTGTTACTTCTATTTAACTGCACATCAAATGTTTAAAAAATTCTTGATCGCTTCCTAAATGAAAACATATTTTTACCAGTAGTTGCTACGACTAATAAGGAAAGCAAAAAAATGCATATTCCCCATTAAAGACGATTATGGGAATCACCATGCAAAATGTTTTCACGAACGAATTGTTATACCTACCAGTCAAAACATAGATGCTATACCACATCCCTAGTCTCAAGTCTTGCGTTATACGGGGTGTCTGATGTGGCTGCGGTAAGGCAGGGGTAGAGCCGAATCCGAATCTTCACTTTCTACTTGGAGGAAAACGTCAGTGTAACGTTCGCAAGGCGGCAACCGCCGAGGCAACTTTAATATCTCCAAGTGTCAAAATTCCCCAAGTTTAATCACGAGACGCCTCTCCCCGCCTTCGCGTCTGTGGTTTCGTCTGAGGCTGTAATTCACGCTCTATTATCCACGCCCGAAAGGAGATATTGCTTTGATTCTACTGCGAATGCGAATTTATTGACAAATATTAACGGGGTTTCCCCTTTATGACGGGTTACTATTTATTACTTGACACGTCGGAGAGGTGACAATACGAGTAATATATTTCATTGACGATTTATACCAGGATACATATTTCTAAAAGCGAAACAGTAATCAACATCAAAATGTGCCCTAAAATATCTAACCTGCGTTATATTACATTGTTAAATTGTTTTGAACCATATACATATTGAGGTAATATAATTAATATATTCCAAAGTTTTTATTATTTTTTATTTTGTCGATTTACAACATTAAAATTTCCAATAGAGTATACCTACAATACTTTATGATAAGTACAAAAAGAAGTTTACATATTCTACAAGAAGTTTATATACACTAGTCAAAAACCAAATTTAAATTCTACTCGCTAAAATACACATAGAAATATACAGGATAATGTCGAATCAAAATTAGTCTGAAAAATTCAAAATATTAAAAAATAATAATATTCAAGTCGGAATATGTAATAAAAACAAAACATAGAACCAATCACTATCTGATATTATACCCTTTATAAATTTATTATTTATAAATTAATTTATATCTTTCCTACTAGTAATTCTTAAATTAACGAAGTATTCGAGCGAATAACAAACATTTTCTAAAGGAACTTCTTTAGCAACATTTGAATAAACTTTCCACCTGAATTATTTTTTAACTTTTCGGTAACCTGTTATAATAATATGGCTCGGAGTATTTTGTATCTTGCCTTGCTGAGGTTTAAAAATCGTAATCCGAGATGGAGGGATGTTGGTGTAGAATCTTTAACCTTTTAAAAATGGATCGACATGACTCTTCCTTTTTTATATTGCGATAAATTCGCAAATTAATATAAGAAGACGTCAACGATTCCTACTATCGCCTCCAAGCAAGTTACCGATAATAGATCTAGTTAAGCTACATATATTAAAATGGAGATAACACAGAGATCTTTATAAAATATTTTTTTTATATATAGAGAATGTGGAAATGAAACAAAATAAGAGAAGTACATTGATAAAGGCCCTCCACGGCATATATAGGGAAAGAAACCACCATATCCGTGAAAAATGCTTATAAATTTCATGGAGAGGAAAACCTATATTTGTGGAATCCGTTCTTCAAGAAGAAATCTCGACGAAAGTCGAGCTAGAGTATCCCAGATTGAAGTACTAAAAATAAGATCGACTTTATTATAATGGAAGAATTGCAAATGTTGAAGTATGTCTCAGTGACCAAAGAGTTTAAAACTAGAAGCTACCGCCGACTAATTCGCGTGGAGCATGTCTCAATGCACGAGCTCCACAACCGCTTCGCTGCTCTTGAGAAAACCGAAAGGATTCCCAGTCATTAATTTCGTCTAGGTTCATTCAGTTCATCTATGCTTTTATGTCCATTGAACGTTCAGATTAACGACTGGGACGACTGGTAGACGAGATAGGTAAAATAGCTCGAAAACACTCCCACCAAACCGGACGTTAGATATAGATAGGAGGTTAAAGCTCTTGTATGATACCATTTTATAAAGGAGAGATAGGAGACGAGGACATACTCAGCAGTCGGGCAATGATCAGGCAAGCACGTTCTATACCACAATAAAATTGTGCGATAGTGTATATTTTAATTTTCGGTAGATTTAAAACTGACCGAGTTACACAACGATGACATATACAAATGGAAAGACAGAGAGGACAGATTAATCTCATTAATAGTGTTATGTTTGTACGCTTTGATATGAAACCTTAAGTAGGTTCCCAAACGATTGGTCGCAAGATACCGCTGTATGTTATATGTCCTATGTTTAGGTAAAAAGACAGTTATAAATTGCTTTTGTAATATTTTCTTAAATTTTGTAGTATGACAAGTACTTATTTATTTATTTAAAGAAAAGCATATATACCTAAGTTTTACAATTAATTTTGTTTTAGATATTTTCTGAGCAATGTTAATAAAACTTAATCTTTTTAATATCGAAGAAGGAACTATTATTGGAGGGGAGAAGTAGTGTAAGGGGGATTTTCAGTATTTTGTTTTTATGAATTTTATGATTTATGGTGATGTAATTAGTTGATTATGAAATAGAGAATTAAATATATCATATGTAAATATTAAAACAAATAAATAAGGTAAATTATGTTAGAAAACGACGACGATTTATCTATATCTTAAAATAAATGGTTTTCAATTTGTAGGAGTGTAAATGTTAGAAGATTACGTCCACGTCCTTATTATTTTTGATGGATCCGGACCACATCCGCCGTTAATGGATATATTTTAACATCATCGTTGGTTACCCGCGAGGAAGAGCATCGATCGACTCCCGGATTAAAGTAAGGAGCGGAGGATCGTCCTTTCTAAAGTCCTTCGCGCGGCATCATTTATCACGTGGTATCGCATCTAATCCCGTCCAGCCTATAGCGTGTGATAGCAGTGAGCCCCTCTTGCCTCTTCCTGTGCCTACACCCACCGTTTTATCACTGTTGAGATTGTAAGATACGTACGCTATAATACGAGTCGCGAAATTAACACTCAAGGACTTGCGTCTTCTTTTCGAACATACGTAGTTCGTAGATGAACAAAAAAAAACATATTGAACTCAGGATGAGGTGTGTATAAAAAACCTCATACTGTTTCATATGTGAGAAATACTGTTACACATTAGGTATTTATATTAAAATAATACACTAAGGAGTAGTGAATCAGTGGCACCAACATACACCTTGATATCTCGTAAACTAAGAATTCTAGCGCAAAATGCAAACTATTTAATACTACAAATAAAATTATTAAAAAAAAAGGTTGTTGTAAAGTAATACAATCAAAAAGACTAAAATCAAAATAAATGAATTTTTGAAAATAGAACTACGAATAATGATTTTTGTGTAAAAAAATGTTGTGTCACTTTTGTTTCTGTTGTGTCACAAAAAATACAAGAGTCGTTCCTGTTATTCAATTCAATATTCATCAATAATGTGGTTATGTCAATTTGTTTTTTTTTGTGACCCGAATTCATTGCTCCCGAGTGTATTGTTCGAACATTTTAATGAACAATTTCACAAATAAATAAAAAAAATATTATTTTAAAACAGCTTTATAAAATATTGTTTTAAAATACCATTAAAATAAAATAAAATCCTTAATATTATATATGGTACATTTTAAACGACATTATTTTCCTTATGAAACTATGGTTTAAAATTTAGTTAACTATAGGAACTACACGCTATAAGCTCGCAATTTTAAAAGAATCAAAATACTTTAATATTATAACATATTTCGAATAAGCCGCTCAAAATTAACCTGATTTGATCTCAAGAACGTTGTTATACAGTAGCTTTACAACATGTATTGGCCATAATGTATTTTTTCGGGATAAAACTGAATAGAATTCAATAAAAATATTTGATACACAAACAGGGTTAAAAAATACCCACTCTCACTTTACAAATTCCTAGTGGCTAAGAGCGCTGAGCCAACTGATCGCCCAGCTTCATACGCTTCATGCAAATCGTCATTGGAAGGTAGAAGTACATAGAAGGGTGTTAAATAGACAAGTTGTGTGGAATAAAGATACCACTGAGTATTTTTTTTTAAATTTAGAAGATACCACGGGTTAAAATTGATCTATAAGGGCAGATACATATAAAACCATCATATCAACCAAGCATTTGTTTTATTAACGTGTACACGTATTCGCAATAATATATTATAATTAAATAAATTCATTATTACTTAATTACAGTAGAACTCCAATTATCCAAACTCTGACTATCCGAATCGCTGATTATCCGATATTAAGACGGAAAAAAATTAAGACTGAAGCGAGCAAACCTACACTTTTAAACTTCGTGTCAGTGCTTGAAAACAAGGATTGAAGTTTTTCAAGAAAATAAATGAAGGCAGAAGAAAAAAAATTGGGAGATGTTGTTTTCAAGTGTTTTTTGCAGCAACTTTTTATGGGAAACCCAATTTCGAGTCCGAGTCTTTGTGAAATACCTAAGATTTTATCTGATAAGTTTGGTTGATATTCCTTTAAAGCAAGTAACGGCTGGCTCATTTTCTTCGAACATAGTTTTTCTCCCATTTTTTACCATATATATTTTTAATTAAAATAGACTCTTTTTTCGAAATAAATCCAATTCTCCAAATTCTTGATTATCTGAATGGGGTCCGGTCTCAATTGATATGGTTAATTAAAGTTCTACTGAACGCTGTATCCAAAATATTTTTATACGATCGAAAGCTTCACGAAAATAGCTTCTAAATGCCTTCTAATAGCGAATATTTATTTTATTTTTGTTAAAAATATACAGCACAAAAAAAATAACATATAAGGATAATATATAACAGTAGTAAAGCCAATGATGTTTTAAACTATTTGCTATATAAGGATTAAAAATATGCTAAACAATACAATACAGAGAAAACCAAAAAGAATTTAAAACTAACAGTTAAAATCGCTATATGGGTGTTGGTGTGTGTTTGTATGATAAAGAGCGTGTACGTGTGCATGTGTATGTGTTTGTATTTGTATATACGTGTATGTATGTGTGTGTGGGTGTGTGTATCTGTAGTGCGAATGTGCTTGTGAGTGCTTGTATGTGCATGCTAATTCAATCCGATCTGATAATCAGCTTTTCACATGCCTCCTTAACAAAGGATCGACTTTTTTGGTGGTTAAATATGTCAATATCGTTAAAGCATATATTGTGAACATGCATAACGCGCGGCAATAACGAATTGGAACCATAGAGTGTTGAACCTTGGTACGTAAAAAGTTGAGTGAGCGCGCGCGAGTCGGGAAGGCGCACGTATGCTCACCCTACTCAGGAGGTATGGACTGTCCAACCCAGTATGCACAATTTTATGTAGAAATGACATCTCTGATACTACTCACCGGTCCTCTAAGGTCTCTAAACCATATCGTTGCAGACCTTCAGCGTACGACAAGCCGTTCATAACATTTGAATTCAATCGATCGGATCTCGCAATATACAGCATCGCTCCCTCATTTAAAAATTATTCCAGGCGCAATTCAGGCGAACACTGAAACTGAAAATGTAGAAGTATATGTATCTTTTGATGCAGTCGTCATCTCGGGCGGAAATGAATTGGCGGCTCGCATTCAGTTCGAGCAGCGGAAATTGCACAGTATGGAGCGTCAAATTTGAAAATTCAAGCGTCAATGATCTTCGTTTTATCCTTTGTGCAATGGAAATGATATGTTACGTTTCAATATGCCACTTAGGTGCCTTCATAACTTTTGCTGAGGACGGCAAACGCGATTCTAGACGATTGTTGAGGTGATCATTATTATGCGAAAGCGTATAGGAAAATTCCCAACTTCTCATAGATTTCAAAGCATTTTAATTGCGCCTTTATCTGGTATCGTAAAAATATTGTTATCAAAAGTAAAAATAATATTATTTTATTATTACTATTATTATTAGTAATTTTCTAGAAAGCTCAATCCAGTGGGCTGATGAGCCTAAATCTGTGTTTTGTTGTCTGTATTCTATTTCGCCGAGTCTGGTTTTCAATTCATTTACATTTTTTGAACTTATATTACTTCACCTGGCACACTGCTCGGCATATTCACTACTCGACTAGAAAGGTAGCGCCACTCTTAAAGAAGGTAGTTATTAGTTTAAATAATGTTCTCTGAGGTAACTGTCAAAGTTCATCATGTATATCGAGTTTGAATTTACTGCATTGTCGTACTCGTAATACTCGCCTGCGTCATCATAGCGGATAGTTAGGATTTTGAACATTTCGAACTTGTCATCTCTATCCCATCTCGCTTTGAGTGAGGGCAATCTATGGATTTTTAGTAATGATGGTTATTTGGGTGCACCCGGAGGAAATGCTCTTCGTACGCCAAAATTTTTCTGACCACGTTTCATTTAAATAATATCCCAAGATAATTAAAAGATGTCGAAACCTAATTTCGATAACTTATTAACATTTTACGACATCGAAGGCTATCGCGGCTTTTTAATATTATGAAAAGGTTTAAAAACGAACTTTACCGTCGGATTCTACAACATTCACGTGGTAAAATTCGTTTGTAAACCTTTAACACGACTGCCCTACAAAAAAGGAGTGTTATGTATTTAGGGCTTTTCGTTTCTTTGTTTCAAAATAACTTCAAAACGCTTAAAGTTATTTGAAAGTTTGTATTGCTGTTAGAATGATTATGTCATCTGAAGTGTTATAGGGTACCTCAATGGTCGAAATATTAAGTAATTAATTGTCTAAATGTCCAAATGTCAATAAGTATCGTGTTTAGTGTCAAATGAAGGGTCTGATTGAGTAAATTCCGAAAATACACATTTATCTACATGGATAATTACATAAAAAACAAATATTTCTTAAAAAACCCTAATAAATATAATTATACATACTATAGTTCACTTTCTGCAACAGAAGTTGTATTTTTTTAAACTTTACTCGTTATAATAAACATCTTGACTATTATTATCTATTATTATCATGGAATGGCTAGTCGATGCGATATTTGACGGGCTTAAATTTGAAATAGAACCTGCTCTTTCGGATCCAACTAGAAGCCAGAATAATCCGTAGATAACTCTGCCCATAAAAGAGTCGAAATTTTTTTAGTCGAAACTTGGGAAGTGAAAATTAAAATATATTTTTTTGTATTCATATTGTGTCGACTTATCTTCGTCAATTGTGTTAGGTTATTTGGCATATATTATATTTGCAAAAATAAATTTGGGCGCCGTAAAGTAGGGATATAAATTTCTTTAAAAAATTTATGCAGTGTGTCGAACCAAGTTCCTAGAACCTAGTTCGTAAATTTGACCGAATATCCCTCTTTGCAGCACAAGCCATAGATTCTTCACGTCGGCAGCTCTTTCGCTTGCAGTTCATAAAAGACGTAATGGTATGAAAATAGCTGAAGCTTTCTCATTTCGGTTTTTGTCGAAGCGAGTTGCAGAATATGAAAAAATGGAATTTCGCGCGGTAATTGTGAAAAATACCTTTGCTTTAAAATGTTTGTACGTAGCGAGTATTTCAAGACTTACGAGATAGGTACATATATTAGGTGTTGATGCTTCCCAATTCTACGGCTCCACGTTGGCGTGCTGAGTTTAGGCGTGGAAGAACTTCACCTAATGGCGACCCTCGCTCGGGTCGCCCTACGACGGTATTCACTGTAGAACTGGTTAAAAAATTGTTTTTTTTTGTTTTGATCGATCATTGTGTCATGGTTTGTTTTATTGTTGAAGAAGTGAAGATATTGATAAGTAGTGTGCATTGTATTTTACATGATAGCGTAGGAATGAAAAAGGTATCCGCATGCTGGTTACATAGACTATTTATGGATGCGCAGAAATAACTAGACGGAAGATTTCGCAACGGTCTTTGCAATTTTTACAACAGAATTTTGATCATATTTTGGCTCTATTCATAACAATGAAAAAAACATGGCCATGCGATTACTATCCAGAAACAAAACAACAGTCCATGACCAGAAAATGACCATCATCTCCAACTCTTAAGTGAATCACAGCCATTCCATCTGTCGGTAAGATGGACTCTCTTTTCTGGGATAGTCAAGAGGTCGTGATGGTATAATATTTTGGTCATGGAGCTACTATATGAGAAGCTGTATAATGCTAAACAAATAAAAAATGCGAATCAAAGTACGTCAAAGCAAATAGGCAAACTCAAAAAAAATGTATACCAACTATATTTTATGTAACGGCCCATAACAGCCATAACAGCCCATTACACCAGTCCAAATAGTAAAAATAGTAAAAATAGATTCTGGAACAATAGTTCTACTCGTAGTAAAAATAGTTCTACTTCGTCAGTTTGGCTTGGTTTATCTATGTGGCTCTTACCAATATTTTAGGTAATTTAATTACAGCCGTTATGTCACTGCGATGTTGAATATTCATATTATCGCAGTTATTCTTAATTGAATCGCGCGGGAAACGTTGCGATTAAATGTCCTGTTAAAGCGATGTGTCACCGAATGAATTGATACAACGATCCGCGAGCGGCTCTGAAACAGGAGCAAAACCGCAAACTCAATTTGGTTGGAATGGTCGTTGCAGCTCGCGCAATTGTGCCGCGGACACCGCACCCCGGTACGTAATGAACGAATCCGGGCCAAACTCTGTGCACAACGCGGATTTGGAAACCGATTTCCAATCCCACATACTGCACTTAGTTGAAGAGCTCACTGTTTCGCGACTGTCAAAACAACAAAATAAAAAAAGTATTAGCAAATCAATTCCTGTTCACTCTCAATTCTACATTCTTAATTTTGTATCTGTCGGAGATCCAGTTATCGATTCAAGTTACTGTCTTTTCTACCTGTAATTTACAGATAGAAATGAACCACATTTAATGGAGATATTAAATCATCTATTGAACTTTATCCGCTTCTTTCCCTACTGTTTTTGAGCAATCGAAAATTTGCACGCTATCATAGGTTTTTACATCCAATATGTCGTATATGTGGTTGAGGTCGAATATAAATATCACACTCTTTCAAACAGAGGAAGGAGTTTGACAAGTTAGATTAAATTGACTAAAGCTCGGTAATGAACAAAACATATTGAAGAAGAAGTCCATAGGAAGAAGTCGTTAAAGCAGTTGCAGAGGGTGACATCTGGAAATATTTTTAAGAATTACCTCGTCTACATGTGCTTGCCAGGATAAGTTTTCATCAAACATAAGCCAAAGATATTTCACTGTGCGACAGGAGTGCAGTGGTTTTCATAAGTTTTAAAAGTTGAAGCGATTTACTTTTTTTTTAGAGTGATTTACGGCCTGCAAATAGTATTGCTTCGGACTTATTAGAATACCTATCAGCGCACAACAATCTATAAGCCTATATTTCATTTTGTTATGCAAGATAGCTGGTAAGGTTTCTGTTTGATAGTTTAAATCAGATGCGTGAAAAGACATTACAGATCCATTCAAACTATATTACAACAAAACACTGTATCTCCATTTACAGTAATGTCATTACACGATTGAGATGTATTTTTCTATACATTTTTTTTGTTAACCTGTCGTGGATTTGGTATTTTTATTTTAGATATTTCTTATACCTATCTCATCTTAAATCTCGTATTAATATTCAGACAATGTATTGGTTAATTTTGTATATAATAGTTTATGGACAGTCAGATTATTTTTGTGGTTAAATATTCTTTTTGCCAGATATATGAATTAAATAAGAATTATAAATAATATATGTATTATTTGTATGTTCTAAACCCTTGCAGGGTTTTTTGGAAATAAATAAACTTTAAACTTTGAACTATTCAGGGTCGCGAAGCGAACGTACTCCAGCTCCGCCGCTGTTTCATTCAGCATTGCAGATTCGAGAGGGAATATAGGTATGACTGTTGGCAACTTTCCATAAGAAATGACACTAAAAAAAAGATTTTTAGTAGAATGTTGTTTGTGGATCGATGATCTGTAATGTGTACTTGCAGTTTAAAGGGCCACAAGCAAATTGATATAGCAGCTCCTAAATACTCCCAATGTTTAAGAGCTGGTGTCACCCCATAGAATGACACTCAAACCCACACGAATGACGAGTTTCAACTTTACTAGTGGGCATTTTAACTGTTCGTTATGTATAATATGTTTGTATTTGTTTGCATATAATATGTTTTGTTTTTTCCTGATTTGAATTTATTTGCTGTCATTTTAATTTTCCACTTCTAACTTTAATTTAATTATTTAATTTAATCAAGTACCTATTTAGTCATTTTTAATATTGTTTTGCAATTCCATTTTTGTGCATACATGGAATATATGCCACTCTTATAAACACGGTATTTGTGCAAGCACATTAAAAAATAAATGTTTACCTTAGAACAGGTCCCGGCCTAGTTAGGTGACGTTGCCACTAGACTACGCATTGTATTCTTTTTTCTGCTTTTGATTCAATTTTGAAACTATTTCTATGCATAATTCCTAAGCTGAAATTGTTTACTTTTTTAATATTTGCATTACTTATATAAATAAATAAATAAAATTTGGTTAGGATTTGTAGATGAGTTGGGAAATACCCAGGTGTAGGATGCGTGCATTCATTACCGCGAATAGACGTCTGTCAAATTGACATTCCACGATGGAAATTTACGGCTAGCAATTCAGTCCCGTTGGGCAATTCGCTGTCATTATTTGGATCCGACAATAATTAAATGTAACATTAATATCTCACCCAAGAGACACACAACGACCTGCCTCAATAAATAGGTCATTTACAACAGCAACTTTCAACTGCATTTTTTAAACGAGCAGTTATTACAATTTTAATAAAATGAAAATGACCAATTCCTTATTTGACATACTGAAATTAAATAAGTTCGAGATGATAATTAAATTATTGCTTTCAGCAAAATCATATATTTTATCTTGTGAAATTACCAGAAAATCATAAGTGATAGTAATAAAACGATTAAATAACGAATGTAAATATATCCTCGAAGAGGAAAATCACGTACCTACGCGGCACGGGCTTCGTACCACCTGATTTCGGCATCGAAACGAACTAACATCTAACGGTTGCTGAACGTCGGGCTAAGAAGTGTCGCAAGCTTCATGGCATACATCATACGTCATGGCATAACCCCCAAATACTCCCTATACTCACAAATACGACTCTAGAATACGACTATAGCAAGATATAGAGGAGCAAGCCCATGGAGGAGGAATAAGTGAAGAGCCTTGCGCGCGCCATACACATGTATATATTTATTTATTTGTGTATTTATTTATTAAATACTTGTGCAAGAAAAATTGTTACATTGTTACCGAAAAGGTACATAGTTACATTGTTAAAGAATGTATACATTGTAGTACACGTCTTACGTAATAAATTGCGCTATGCACATCTAACGAGGCTTCTCAGGCCTGTGCTGATGCACATGATGCAGATTCTGTAAAAAAATATAAATAATAGTATCAAACTAATATAAATCGTAAAGAAAAAAAGAAGAGATATAAGGAAGAAAAATAATAAAGGTAGCCCTACACTGTTTTATATTAACAAATATACAATATATTTTTTAGATATAATTAATAGGTACAATTCACCATACATTACGTGATATAATTAATTACAATATATAAATAGATATAAAATTCACATACAACGATACAAAGATTTTTCTCCTCATAATATAATTCGTAGCAGTTCATTTTCTAAACGCAGGTATCCAAATTCTATTGACCATCTGTTTATTTTAAATTTAAAGTAATCAATATTGTTATTTTCTTTTAAATTGTCGTCGATGCTGTTCAAAATTTTTGGCGCCATAAAATACATTTGCCTTTGTGCAAAGGTAGTTTTTACTAGGGAGATAGGGATTTGGTAAATGCCGGCGCTCTGGTTGCAAGAGCTGGCTGACCTTTTCTCAATTCTGTGGGTGCTTCATGAAGAAAATCAGAATTTGTTTTACAAAGATCTATTTTATTTGCAAAACCCGGAACTCTTTAAACAGAAGTACAGATGGATAAGGTGGATGTTTTTTCCAATGACCCTTAATAAGAGCTTCTCTGCTTTTAAAAGTGGATCCAACACTTGCTTAGTGCAGGCCCCCTTATGCAATGATGCCATGGCCCCATAGACTTTGGCAGACATTTCGCTGACATATGAGCTGAAATTTCGCCGCGGCAGCAAATCCGTGATCTTGCTCTCCTAAACACCAGGCCGCCGGATGTCGGTAAGCCGTACCCGAGCAGTCGGCTAGTCTTGTGAACCGCCAGTACCGCATCGAAGAACAACGCATCATATAACATCTCCCGTTCCACATTACACACGACGAAATGCTATTGTAACTCAGTGGCCAAAGAGGACATCTACCGCAGGGCGCAAAGCCTTGCGATGCCCTATATCCAGCCAGCCGAACCGAACATCCGGGCTCACGAGGTCACGCTTTTAAGGGAAGTGTCCAGTGACAAACATCACGGGCCTTGAAAAAGACCAGTGGGCTGATCTATTGTATTGTTATTTCTGTTCGTGAGGTTGCCCGATGGGTACCTTTACCGGTGCCTGTTTTCAGAGTCGTTATGCTAAACACAACATTTTGGTCACAAGCCTAAGCCATCGTTGAATAAAATAAATCACAGTGACGCAGTACCAAAAGTAGCGTTTAAAATTAAGATTCATACTATGTGCGCCTGACAGGCAGAAGCATTTGTGAGAACCTAGCACTGGCAAATTGTAGTAAAATCACGCGCGTAAGCAGCGGAGGCAAGCACATCAACGGGACTCGTACAGCAATTTGTCAACCGCGCCCCCTCGTCAATTTTTACATTACGTTCTCCCACTCATTTTACCCACTCGCGAGCTCTTTGCACTCTCCTCTCCTCGGGCGTTAAAAAAATCCATGAAAAAGAGCGTCACGGGTACGAAAATGATATTGAATACATTTTTCAGGCGGGCGTTTTGTGCTATGAATAATTTGCCAACGCGGGACATTCGCGGTGTTCTGACCCCATGCCGTACAAATGCTACGTAATGCTAGTTTCATATTATTATTATGTAAAAAAAACTATACTACCTATCAGACGAAAGAACTATATATGAACTAGTAAGAATCAGAAAATGGGTGAATATATATTCATAAAACTCACTGTCCTGACTGATTGATTGACTCACTCACTCATTTATGAACGCTGAGCCGAAGCTACGAATTGGAAGTTTGCAGGACGTTTCCTTTATATTCATAAGACTTTTCCAAAGCTTCTCTTTACAGGGTGAAACGGGGGCTTACAGTTTCACCCGTCAAATGCATACTTACATTTTATTTGATTAAAATGCATATGTTTGATTTGATTAAATAGATATATCTATATTTCATACGTCATATATGTCTATATTGCAGACAGACAGACATGCATAACTATATTACATATTGCATATTCATATTGCATATATCTATATTTCATATGCACGTCCGTAGCCGACTTGAAACACTTGTTCTCGTCATATCACCTAAGCTGATCAGCGTCGGGCATTGTCAGTATGGATATTAAAGTAGGCCGTTACCGTAATGGGTATAAAGGATATATCCGTAGTGGATTAAGGAGGAGCCATGGAATTTAAAATAATTCTTCGTCATAGAAAAAAGAAAACCGCATTGGAGGGTTATGGGAATATCAAAGAGGAGATGACGAAAATAAAAATAACATCAATTTGAAATTTAATTCTACCGACGAAATAAGGAAATACCTGTTTGAGGGGTTTGAGAAAAACCATGTCTAACAGAGTGAAATGGAAATACTAAATTTATTTTTACCTACTCTCCTTTAAAATATGAAAAAACGTAAATGTTCGAGTATTTTTCGAAAAGCAACCCCTAATAAGAAAAAAGGAAAAGAAGGGGATTATATTTTTGTTGAAATATACTTCTGAGGAAAGGAGACATGTCTGATGGTTTTAAAAAACCACCCCTAATTGACTGGTTGAGGACTCGCTGCGACCAATTCGCTCCGTGTGACCGAAGCTTTAAGCTTTCATCAAACAAAGCAAATACTCGCTGCGAATGCAGTCGCCGCGAGTGAATGCCAAGCTACTCGCTGCGACTAAGATTCAACCGCCGCGTGTTGAATTGAACATTTTTAACTATTATCGCCGAGAGGGCGCTACTCGCCTCGATGGCAGCGCTCGCGAGTCGAATGACAAGGCACTCCCTGCGAAAAGCCATGCTTGAGACACCGACCGAATGTAGAAATTTGCTTGAAACGCGCGAATCGCGCTCGCTACACGTGATAGACAGGCAGCGAATAGTTAAAGCGAGTTCAACTCGCAGCGAAGACTCGGTACGAGCAAATTCGCTTCGTGTGACCGAAGCTTCAGCTTCGGGTCGCTATGCTTATGCGACCGCTCTCCTGCAGTTGCTAACAAACACTCGCAAAGCAACACACGGGTCTCGTCCACCTCCGGTTGTCCCTCCATACTGCGTATTACGCCTCATGAATTTCTTGAAGACTCGATCTGGTTTCCGCGTTGAGCTGATGTCGTCATCCTCCAGCTTTTCGCGATGTGACGTACCTAACCGCCCCTGTGGGTGTGTGCCTTCTTGCAGGTTCTCCCGGTGTAGATACCCTGTAATGGTTAACTGTAAGATATCGCTATAGCGATAAGTCCGCCATTTGTGCATAAATTTACTTTTTAATAAAACCGGTCTAATATTCATTATGTTTTTATAGCACAATAAAGTTATTCTATTCTATACCCCCGACGGCGATCTTGCCGTTTGCAGCCGGAGCTCTGGACCATTCAGTAGAATAGATTCACCATCTCATCGCCCACCATTCACCATACTACATTATTTAAAGTTCAAATACACACTGAAACGTGTAAACTTATGTGTAAATAATGAATTACGTAATTTTAAAAACTTTGTGTATTTTAAAAAATTAAATGTATATCCAACAGTGTATCTTTATAAATCTGTATAAATGTGTATCTGTAAAATTCAACTGTAGGAAACATTTTTATCATAACGTTAACTAGTAAGTGAATTGTTACATATTTATTTGATTCAATAAACAGTTCACAGAGGTAGAAACCAAGAGAATATTCCTACATTCCGTTCGACCACCCCTCACGTGATACCCATCTGAAACGCGTGAGGTTGTCTATGCACGACATCCCGGGCATATAAAACGACCCATGTCGTTAGAACTGCCCGGGTGGTGGGAAGGGTTTCTCTTCGCGCCTGTCACCGCGTAGCCTAATAATGCTTTTAGCGATGCCAGAAGTCGCTCCAGAATCGGCCTGACGGCCTCGGATCTAGAACGAAAGTAATTCACAGTAGGTACCTATGGAAAGATTTATTTTTAATCTATCTAGTTTCGCTTTGTTGCATTTTGTTTGTAAGTCTACTGGTTTGAGAAATGAAGATGTTTCTTCTGGTGTTTCATTCAAGTGTATGTTTACGTCGTCCACTTTCTGCTCTGACTCCTTCATCAACGCACTGCACTGGGCGCTGGTTCCTGTGACATTTGTCTGGAGATAGTTAGGGATGTAATTACGAGTATGTAGCTCCGAGACCAGAACAGTAGACGTGCTAATGGCAGTTGTAGACGAAATCTCTAAGGGAGGAGGAAGGATAACCGTCACGATCAGGACCCCAGACGACTAGCATTCGTAGACTTGATTAGGTAGGTACTGGCGATGTTCAGGGTAGGTATCGGCCGCGACACAAAGCACGGGTCTGCTATGTGGCCCTTTAACACGTTTCATTTCGCGTGTCGTATGAATAATCGCCTCGAAAAGAACGGGATGGTATGCAGTGCTCTGAATAATTGGAAGTACAGGATCCTGAAATAAAAAAGAGTAAAAAATGGAGCATCAAAAATTCCGACCGAAGAGAAGAATTGCAGTATTATATTTATATTATATAAACATATTTACTATTGACACTATTAATTTCATTTCCATATTTTTTCCATCCTGGCCAGTCACACACGAATAGGATGGACAAGAATAAGATCTGGCGGACAGTATGGTTTTGACTTGAGCAAACGGCTGTGATCAAAATTATTCATCAAAAAACCGTTATCAAATTCACCATTTAACGCAGCGAGTAGTTCGATTGGCTAAAATACCTGTAAACTGTGTGATTTGCATTCCTTTCTCAATTATTCTTTAAGAAAATTAATGTTTTATAGTAATTAATTCTTAAATAAATAAATACCGAAATAAAAAAATGTGCTCCCTGGTATATCGGTGGACCGGGTTATTGTGACTCCTGCCTGGAGGTGTAATATCTAATCTAAACTAATTGAATATTATTACCGAATGAAAAATCAGGTTTTAAATATATTTTTTTTAGATTATTAATGCCTCTATTTGTATTTAATGCTTATTATTTATTTATTTATATATTTGTTACAACTTGGTATAGAGTTAACAGTTTAGAGTTTCAAGGCGATAGGTGAGGGCAGCAAACCCCGCCCACCGCCCGGGCAGTTATAACGACGAGGGTCGTCTTTTCTGCCCGGGATGTCGTGCTACGACAACCCTGCGCGTACCAGAAGGGTAGAACGCGCAGGGGGTGAAATAGGGTAAACCACCCCCCCCGTACCGCCCCGAGAACCCATTTATTTATAATAATAAAAGAATTTACAAAGTAAAAATTTTCAAAAATAATACTAAATTTACCATATTCACAAAATAAAAAAAAATAAAACAACAAACAAATTTAGGGCCGGTAAGTGGGGTAGAGGACGCTCCAGAAACGATGATGGTGGAGGCGCACGGTCCGTGGGCAGGTCTCGGAGCAGCCACGGGGGGGAGGAATCCCTGGATCCTGCAAAGAACGAAACGCCCTTCGGGGCGGTAAAGAGACGGACACAAAGACGGGCACTTCGGGCTGGAAGTAGCCGCCGAATCACGCCACCAAGGAAGAGGGTACCCCCTGGGGGGTATCCCGAGGCCTCATGCTTTCCCAAGAAGCCACCCAGTGCTCCACAAGCTCGCCAAACGACTGGAAGCAGCTCCTACAACTGACCAGATCCGGGTACCAAATCGGAGAGCGCCCAACGCACGCGCCCACTGCATCCATCAATTTCTCCCGTGCAGCCGCTAGAATTGGGCAAGACCAAATTACGTGTTCCGCAGTTTGGCGACCATACCCACAGGCGCATCGGGGGTCATCGGCAAGTCCAAAGTCAAATAGTTTGGCTCTGAACTCTCCGTGGCCCCCAACCAGCTGCGTGGTATGGTGGTCGAACCGCAGAAACGAATTTGCCATCCGCACTGCGACGGACGGGAAAAAGCAATGGGTGAGGCGGCCCGTACCCCCGGCGTCCCATCTAGCCTGCCAGACACGCAAGGACTCCACCCGAATCAGGCGGGCAAACTCCCCAGCTCGGTGCGCCACCGGGTCGATCGACAGGCCATGAAGGACTACCGGCTCGCCCCGGCGGTACCGCGACAACGCCGCACGCTCCAGAATCTCCAGGTCAATCGGCAGAACGCCAGCGATGACGGGTAACGCAAGAGTGGACGTCGTTCTGTACGCCCCGGTCAGGGCCACGAGAGGGATGCGCTGTCCGCGCAGCAGCGCGACACGCGTCGCCTCAGGAACAGCAGACTCCGTCCAAGCGCGTGCGGCATAAGTCGCACGCGGGACGAAGTGTAATGATCTGAAAATCATCACATGATCGCTTAGCAGCTCTAAGCTAACCGGAAATAGATTAATCGAATTTTTAAAATTAAAGTGTACTTTAAAAAGATCATAGTGACATCTAGCGATTTAATTAGGAACTAAACTTGACAGATGAAGAATGTCAGTTGCTAAACTATAGAGTGCAGTGCCAGCGTCACATAAATAAAGGGGTTTTGAGTGGTTCTTGAGAGTTAAGGACATCATTAGGGGTTTAAATATAGACAATCAGGAATATTTGGCAAGAAATTAGCATATTTTGAGATTTTTACGAAAAATCGACGTAAATATCAATAATTGACAAATAGACAATAGAAGCATGTTTATGGTCTTAAAAAAGTCGACCGATTGGTTTTTCAAAGAAATATAAAAAGGGGTTCATTAAATAGTAGGAATTATGGGAGAATTAATAGCAATATTGATAAAGTCATTTGAAGAACATTTAATTTATTATTAAGAGAAATTGGAAAACATAATCGACATCGATGGAAGAAAGCCGAATTAATGAAATTAAAAGAATTTTTCACCAAATAATTGCCAGTCAAAATAAAATTTAATAGTTAAAATGAGGAAATTTAGAAACACTTAATTAAAATAGAGGAATTACTAGATAAAAATACTATCAATAAATAAAATTGAAATAAAATAGTTATATTATTTCGCTTTCAAATGCGAAAGCGGAAACGACGCGAAAGAAAGGCGGCAAGATTAAGTCAAAGTATGAAGATTTCCCGCCGAATATGAAACATCAATTTCTCATAATACGTAAAATAAATACTTAAAATCATATGTAGAAGTAGAAGCACGAATTATCGTTAAGAAATTCGCTTGTTAGCAATGTGGCAGAGCGTTATTTAACGAAAAAATAGATAAATCAGATCGTTTTATGATTGATTAGTCAATAGTTGTGGGTTAAATTATCAAAAAAAGGTCACATCGATAGGGGTGTTATATAAAGGATGGACGAGTTGCTTCCGGCATCCATTAAGAAATTTTAGTTGCACGCACTAAAGCTGCGAAAGTTTGGGAAAGAAAGTATATCTTGGGGCTCAGATGTGAGGATAAAACAGTTTAAAATAAGGGCACTGAGATGCTGTGAAGCATCTTAGTGCCCAGTTCATTTAAATTCGTATAAAGTGTGCAGATCGTACATCACAGAAACGCTTTATCGCACTCGTCATTGAGGCGCTTTTTACAAAGACACTAAAAACGAACAAATAATTGAAAATCCAGTGCTAAAAATGTGAATCGAGAGAGCTACGCGAGTTGGCATGTAAAAATCCAACATTTCAAATAAAATAGAAGTACGAGATTTCGTCGGGTTGCAATACGGAAATTATATCAAAGATGGCGACGAGGCAAAGTCAGATTAATATATCACAACATTGCGAGCGTTCTTCGGAGGTGCATAACATAGCGGTGAAATACAATTAACATTGACGAGAACGCAGTAACGGCTTGGAATTGCAGTACGATAGCGAAGAGGTTGGGGTTTCTAAAAAGGCATTCGTCGTGGTATGGCAGATTTCTAGGAATGCAACAACACATCGAAGATTGACATTTAGTTATAAGTGCATAATTGTGCAATGCAGCTGTAAATACGGGAAGTATAGCCGAGAGTTATTGTCGGCAAAGATGTACTAAAAATATGTAAGTTTATTTTGCCGAAGCTGGCGTTATTTAATTATTTGGGCCGAAGCTAGCAACCAATATTGTCATTGTTGTATATTTTTTTGGGGTTATAAATATTAGAGTTTGTGGGGTTTGTTGAGAATTATTAGAAATGATAAGTAGTAGTAACGTAAATGCGTGATTTCTACATATTTGCACGTTAACTAAAAATGAGTCATTTAACATCGATTGACAGGAAGAGTCGTTGATAATTATACGAGGTAAACCTCTAGACAGACTCTCATTTAATTTGGAAGAGAGTTAGCCTTTCTAACTCCATTGATTCAGACACCAGCCATTATATAAATGTGCTCTTAATTTGGAAACTAGTTAAGGAAACATTCGAATTATACTGAATGTTAGATTAAATTTAAAGATAAGGAAAATTGTAGATTATATTGTATTAAGGTTTTTTGTTTTGATTGATCGATGGGGTTCCACGGATAACGGGGAGGGAATAGTATTAATAGAAATAATAGAACGAAAACCATATGGACAACCAGTGGACTGGATAGTAACCAGGTCGTAGTTTATATCGGGCATTAGCGACTGCGGTCATTTAAATTCATTATATCACTGGAACGCCATCGACTAGTTGACAGTATGTTAGTTATAAGTAATTTTATTGTTGTATGTAACATTACGATTCATGTTTCAATATAATTTGACATTGAACATGTTTAAGTAAATAAGGGATTAGAATCTAATTGTCGAATTTCACGGCGGAGATTTAAACTCATGCATTATCATTATTAATATTATTTTATTAACAATCGACTGAACGCAGCCATTGTTGTCATCGACAAATGATCGATCGAAAATAACTCAAGAAGAAATTGTAAATATTTGTGGTGAATTAGGCGCTCATTATAATAAATATAATTCACAATAGTAGTACTTAAACTAAAATAGAAGAATTTATAAATTTAATTGTTAATATATGCATTTGGGTTAATATATGGATTATTAATTGGAGAAGATTTGTTTCATTGAGGAAGTAAATACAAGGAGGGAAATTATTAGACAAGGTGTTGGAAGCCTATCCCACTGGAAGGTAATATTATCACTGTCGCTGATATGGTAGTGAAGTAAGGGGATCAAAAGTATAGCTTACAATTTTAAAGATAGAGATATAGGAAAAAGCAACTCTCTACAATGGCGTCCCAACTAGTGGGGCTGTTTGAAGATTGATTCATAAAAATAAATATAAAGCTTACAATTGTGGAAATAATATATAAACATCTTCTCTGCAAATGACATATAAATCATAGATAAAGTTACAAATAGTAATATTAAGTAAAAGTCGTTCTGACATATGCCGTCCCAATGTGGTGGGCCAATAGACATTGAAAGCATCGTAACATAACATAACGAGAAACAGATTATAAAATCATAACTCGCAGATAAAGAAATAGTAGTAGTAGAAAAAAGTTTCTTTACAGAAGACGCCCTTATAGATAGTCATGACCGCCGGGAAACGAATTCCCCAGTCGGCCCGACTCGCTCCGCGGAGCGCAAAGAATAGATCCCTGGATTTTTCGGCTGTAATCTTTGCGTGCGAAAGAAAGGAAAGGGAAGCCGTAAGCGTCACCCCCAGGTATCGAACGGTGGCCGGGAAGGATACCGGGCGACCGTTCATCCTGATGACAGGGTTCCGCTTAAGATGTCCCTTCAGGAGAAGCGCCTGAGTTTTCGTCGGAGAGAAGGTGAGTCTGTTTCGCTGACCCCATCCGAGGATCAGGTCCAGCGAGTCAGCCACCCTTCTCTCGACCTCTGCGCGACTCCTGCCGCCCACCAGGAGAAGAGCGTCGTCTGCATAAGCGCTGACGGTGCACCCCTCCGGGTAAGGTAGACCGAGGAAATCATCAAAGAGAATGTTCCAAAGGCTAGGACCCAACACTGACCCCTGTGGACAGCCCATGGTCGGGGTTTTGGTGACGCTGGTCGGGCCGTACCTCAGAGTGACAGATCTGTCTGAAAAGTAGCTCCTCACTACTTTCAACAAATTGTTCGGGCACAGGCGGGCGCGAAGCTTGCATATAAGCATCGGCCACCACGCGTTGTCGAATGCACCGGAGATATCCAAAAATACGCCTACCACGTAGCGGCCGTCGTAGTTGCGGACCCAGTTTTTCGCAAACAGGATGGCGTCCTCCGTGCTTTTCCCTCGGGTAAAGCCAAACTGACGCTCGTTATAGAGTTAACAGTGAGATCGTACAGATATGATTTGTAATTATTTATATAAGTAATAAGAAAATGAATACATCCCATACGATCATTCTAGACGAATGCCCAACTAGACCGAACAGCCTGTATCTGGGCATACGAAATATATAGCCTTTGTTTTTTGAGTAGTACTGACGTTTGAGTAGTACTGACTAATAGACTACTTTCAATACTAACACTAAGATAATGAATAAAGAAATAAAATATAAGAAAATAACTGAAAAAAAGAAAATTAAAAAATAAAATGGCATAAAATAGTAAACATATTAATACAAATATATATGATAAAGGGTTAGTAACATACATATATACACATATACACATACAAACATATATACATACATATATAATAATACACACACACACACATATTTTAAATTATTGTATGAAGCAATTCATTTTCAGTCTTTGTACGACCTACTTCGTAAAGGAGCCATTTTTTTACTTTTATCTTAAATTGGTGTATATTTTGAAAATTTTTTACTGACACTTCTAAAGTATTAAAAATTTTTGGGGCGATGAAATACAACTGTCTTTGGGCAAAGGTTGTATGTACGTGAGGAATTACATAGTTCGTCCCTTCAGCCATTCTAGTTGGTCTTTGCTGCTGGCTTCGGGAACGTTTCTCTAAGGTCTTGTAAAAATGTATTAGGCATTGTTTCACGAACAACTGACGAATATCCAAAACACTTGCTTCGCTGAACGAAATAAAAAAATGTGCTCCCGGGTATATCGGTGGACCGGGTCATTGTGACTCCTGCCTGGAGGTGTAATATCTAATCTAAACTAATTGAATATTATTACCGAATGAAAAATCAGGTTTTAAATATATTTTTTTTAGATTATTAATGCCTCTATTTGTATTTAATGCTTATTTAAACATGTTGTGTATGTACTTGTAAGAATTCTATTATTTTTTTATATTTTTGTGTATATTGCATATCAACGGATTGGTATAAACTGTTAAGTTGATTTGCTAATAAAATAAATAAATGTACCTACTTACTCTCACAGAATGGGTTCTTACGGTCAACGTACAAATAAAATGATACACAAAGACTACTCAAAGTACATTTAAATTCAATTATTCTTTTATTTCGTATGAGCTTCGTTTCTAACAAAGAAAAGTAGTCCATGGTCTGAGATAGCCTAAAAGAATGCCGTTCGCTCAAGGAAAAAAGCGAACGCTGCGACAAGATTTATTTTCGTTCGTAATCGTTTGGATGCGGGTTAATGTAATCATCATTAGTTTAATACATGTAGCGGATGGGTCGAAATGTACGAGTTTACATCTAGAATTAGAAAGAGAGATCATATTACTATCATCATCGCCTTTGACGCTACAGTTCGATATAATTTTATTTAATAAATATTAAATCATAGGCAAACTTGAGGGGTGTTAATTTTTTACCAAATATTTTTTTTTTTTTATTATGTCATACCCAGCCCCGCTTCAGAGGTGACACAACTCGAAAAACATAAATTTTCTAGGACATTTTTTTTTTTTACCCACAAGGCATAATGTCTTTTCGTGGAACCCACCTTGTTGCTTATTGGCACCATCTTCTAGGTGGGTATTTGTAGCATCACGCAGTCAAACACTCAGGCGGTCACCCTTCCCAGTATTGACCGCGCTTGCCGCTGCTTAACTTCGGTAACAACGAGGAGAACCGGTGTCAACGGGGCTACGGACGCTAGACCTTATTAGGTATGGTAAAATTTTAATATCTGTTCTGATGTCGTATTTACAGTTCAGAATTATATTTAATATATTTTTTGAATGTGCCCATTCTATTTTATTACGATTGACACATTTCATAAAAAGTGACACAACCCTAAATATGTCACCTCTTCCGGGGTTAAAATATACAATAACTCTTATCTTTGACACCGAAAACCACAAAATTTAAAGTACTCATTCTATTTTTTTACCAACCTTTTCTCCATCGATTGTTTATTTACATAGATATACCAGACGTACGTGCATTGGTAAATTTCTAAAAAGACGGTCATTAGAAGATTAACGGATAAGGCCATTAGCTTATCTCATTCTCTTTAATTCAATATGGGAGATACGTTCCTAGCGCGATTCAATCAGTCCCCAATAAATATCGCATAGCTCAGATACGAACCCGTGCTCAAACGACGTAATCTCAGATTAACACAGATTCGATGGCTTGGCATCTAAAAGACATCTATTTTTTATTGGTTTATAGCATAAAGTGATTTAAGTAGTTGACGAAGAAGTTCCATGTCGAGCGCTAGAGCATTGAAATTACCATTAAAATAATTTGTTGATACTGTTACTTTTACCCTTATTTATTTGCCCCATATAGTTTTTCACGACGCTTCGTATTTTATCGACTCTGATATACGAAAATGTGTAAGGAAATCCACCACACTCTTGAGACCATACGATTTTTGGAAATCACACAACGTTTCCGTAAGCAAGGCGGGTTTCAAAAAGTCTGCCTTAGGAAAGCCTGATTAAATATTGATATTAACAGTTAAAATCATATTCAAATTAGAAACAACTCTTCTTTACCAAAAAATGTTCACAATTTACAAAAAACAAGTTTTTTTGGAAAATAAAAAATAAAATAACATAGGAGACTATCGCGGTTGTTTGACATTATACTTAAGATAAAACGCGAATTTAAGGCGTGAATTTTGTAGCACACGACCTTTCGGCGACGATGCAGCTGCCGTTGTCTAGGGTAGACTGAAAAAGCTGTCAATCCGTTGTTCCGCGGGTAGACCGCATACCGCTGCCTACCGTTGCCTACCCTTTTCAGTCTACCCTAGACAACGGTGGCTGCATCGTCGCCGAAACATCAGGTACTACAAAATTCACGCGGAAAATTCGCTTTTTATCTTATGTATAATATAAAATAGTCCTGGAGTACTGAAATATAATTCTAAACTTGAAATTCGAAATTACAGCAGCATTAATTGTGAATTTTCCTAAATACAATCGAAATATACCATTAAATGGGACACAGAAGGAGCCTCTCCGAAGATTGTGCAAATTTTCGACTGTCTGGTCTGCGACCATGAACAATCGGGCGTCCCTGGAAACGGCGAGTCTAAACTCACCGGTCAATCCTTCTAATATCGGGCCAAAGAACATTGTGACAAGATACCGAGCCAATATCGTCCACTGGCGCTACACTGGGGAACGCTGCAGGACGAAAATGTCAACCTCCCATCACACACCAAGACCTACAAGAGACGAACAACAAGACCACCCAGGTAGTATACGAGTATTTTTGGAGAGACGTGTCCCGGGCACATTAACCTGGCCCAGACACGTTAACTAACTAACAGAAATAAAATATAAAGTCCTTTAGCTATCATAGTTTTTGAAAAGAATATTTTTTATTTCAAATATACAACATTAAACTTCGAACGTGCAGTGTGTATGAAATTTTTGTATCCCTAAAGTATTTTGATTTATCTGTTGATAAATTAATGTAAATACTCCTTTTCTAATCAAGACGGACCGTTTTTTTTAATTAATTTCAAAACAAGCGGGGCAATAAACTACGACTATATTCTCTTTCACTTTTCACCTCGTGTTGCTCGAAAAACATACTTGCAATTCACCGCTGATACCCTTAAAGCTTGTCCCCCACCCCCCTCGCTTCAGTTATTTTAGACCCCTATTTACGGAATTGTGTAGAGGAAACACTAAGACTTGAAGCTGAAATTGAAATTTGGTAAAAAAACGTTTTGGCAAGACGCCTCTCACAAATCCTATAATTATGCCGTATTATTTATAAGTTTTTTTTTTTATTTATAGTCCGGAATCCACTGCTCACCCCCCAGAAGTTTAATAACACTATATGATGGGCCCGACTTCCGAGCTCCATTTGTATTTTATTTTTTGTGGTAGTTAGTGTATATTGTCGGATTGAGGTCCCTAAAGCTGGAAACCTAATTTTAGTCCATCTTTAAACACACTTTACTATTTCTAAAACATGTTTATTTTACTATGGGAACTCAATTGTAGTGGATTATTTCGTTGTCTCATGTAATAAAATGAAATTATAATTTATTTAATTATAATCCCGAAAAAATGGTCGCGAACACTGTTTTTGAAGGTGTCCCGTGGCTACATAAGTGCTTGGAATTCTTCTAATCAATCCCTATAAACGAACAAATTATCGTTCAATTATTAGTTGCGCCAGTTGAAACATGTATTAGACTTTATGTCATATTTCGTCATAATGCCGGCATACTACCTGGAAATAGGTATTATATGAAAGATGCCTCAATATGTTATTATATAAAACCTTTCGAACAAGAGTAAAGTATGAATAACTCGCACGGAAGCAGTCAGACAAAATGTTGAGTACTCTACTTCATTTTGCGTTATAATTTTGTTATAATACAGCTAAACCTACCTGGGAATGGGTATAACTGTTTTATCGGTTTGGTGGTTTGGTGGTGAACTGTTTCATGCAGCTTGGGCCACAAGATCCATTTTGTTCTCGGATCGGCTTAACTCACGATTCAGCTCCTATTCAGAAGCCTCCACGAGTGGAAGGTTACCCCGGGTAAGACTCCCGTGTCTCAGGCCTCAAAGCTGGTGGACCGGTTTCTCCCGGCGGGATTGCATCCCTGCGACACTGGACGGTTTGCGCACCGGTCGGCGAAGTCAATCGGTTGTGCATTCTGATTAATTGCTGAACGGGGCTGGAGACTATGGAAATCTACTGTTTCCTAAGCAGCGGGGGTGGATGTTGACCTGTTGTCGTGTCACTCTTGAGATGACCTTGGGCCACTCGACCCCGTGTGTTACTACGGGCAAAGAACGCCCAGGTCTGCGATAAATTCTATTTGAATTACCGCTGTAATATAACAGGTAGAGGTCGCGTAAGCGACTTCGGACCCGTAACCAGTCGGGAGGACGGAGGTATCCTAAAGGTAATTTCCAGACGGAGATATCCTGCCAAAACTAGTAGTTAGGGTGTGAGGCTGCCCGCTGGTTACCTTTCCGCATCGCCGTAAGGCGTCGGTCTCTAACGGGTTGCTGGTGAACTAGACAGTAGATTGTCTTTTCTCCAAGTCTTCTACGCTCATCCTACGGCTGAAAGAACGATCTATATCGTTATACCAGCCTGGGATGACGGGTTCGCCCGTTTTAGTCGACACCGCCCTACTGTTTTATCGGATCGGGCACCGTGTGGCGTCAGCCAATCTATTGTGCATTCCGACTAACAGATGGTGGTGACTGGAAACCGTAATGTTCCCTACAGAGCAAGGGTGGTTGTTAACCTTACGGCAACTGCTATTGAAACGACCATTCGGCCACCCGATCCCGGGTGAAAAGCTGGGCAAAGGATGCCGTCGTCAGCAATAGATTTAGTAGACACAGTATCACCGGGTACGTAAGGGAGAGGACCGCGCAAGCGACAGTGGATTGTTTTTCATCCCAAGTCTTCTGATCTAATGTCGTTAAAACTTCCTGAGGTGATGGGTTCACCCGTTGTAGTTGACAGATCTAGTAGAGTTATATCGGCTGTGTTTCGCAGGTAGAATAAAAGGTTATAAAGTACTTTCATAAGACCTTGGTAATAACTGAGGTGTAATTGTTAACCCTCGTTTATTTGCAAGTATAGAGTATATATGAAAAATACCTCAAAATATTATATAAGACGCTTGAACAAAAGTAGCGCATGAATACCACCCGTGCGGAAGCAGCCAGACAAAATGCTGAGTTGTATATATGTGGTGCGGCGCGGCGCACAGAGCGTTTTGGACTGCCCGTCTGGCCCTACTGTGAAGTATAGCTGCCGTGACGTACCACCATAAAGGCAAGCTGCCACTCCGAACGTGCTGCCGCCATGCATTGGAGATTTATTTGCCGTGTTTAGTGTCGACCTGGTCTCTTTGCTTTAACGAATTAACGACTTGTGGAGGTAATATATAATCCCTCCACACAATGTATACGAGTGCGTTATATGTGAATCAGCCGAATGCTACAATTTATGTATCATTTCGCTAACGATGGAATAATTTTACTGTAGTAACGATTTATATTAACAGTCGGGGAGCTAACCGCAATATATACTTACCTTAGATGATGTTAGGGCTAGCTAGGTAAAAACAGTGTGAAAAGATGAAAAACAATGAATAATATAACTTAGGTGCAGAAATGTGGTGCATTCCTTCTTTAGTTTGTCAATATAGTTAGTTAGTTAACGTTTCCGGGCATGGTTAAGATACATCTCTCCAAAAATATGCGGCCTGGGTGGTCTTGTTCATCTCTTGTAGGTCCTAGTGTGTGATATGGTTTGACATCTTCATCCTGCAGCGTTCCCGAGACGTATGTTGGATTTGATGTGTAGCCCCAGCGGACGATATTGTCTCAGCATCGTGTCCTTCGGCCCGGTGGAAGAAGAATTGGCCGGTGAGTTTAGAATCTTCTTTTCCAGGGACGCCCGAATGTTCATGGTCGTAGAACGACAGTCGAAAATGTGCACAATCTTCGAGGAGGATCCTTCTGTGTCCCATAATAAATTTAAAGATTAAGTAATTTGTACATGATTGAAAATCATATTGACTAACGAGTCGTTTTGGTCGAAAATATGTTAAGTGTACCGTTGGAATCAGCAATTTTTTCTACGTCTAACAAATTGGGTTTTATGATGATCGGAGCACATTTCGGAGCACGATCGACTTTTCAGTGAATTGAAATAAAATCATTTATAGACATAATTAGTAATAAAATTTTAAAAAAAACGTTATCTTAGGAATTGTCGATTCGCTCGCGAATTGTCGAATTGATCATTAATTTAGACACAATCACAATATGACTATTATAGCTTATAGACTTTACCCTCACATAATATGTTTTGTTAAAAACATAAATCATTTAGTTTTTTTTTCAGAATATTTTTTTAGTGCTTTTTTTACCCGAAGGGTCATACTAATCATTTGATTACCAGTCCAAGTATTTTAATATGTTAAACAGGGAGGGTCTGTACAGAAGAAACTTTTCTATGAAATATGGTATATTTGATACCATGCACTCAACTGTCAAATCGATTTCAAAAAAGCTAGCTACTTTTCCTTTCATCTGACGATATGTATGTAATATTACGTGGGGAAAGACATCATACTCGTAATAATATGTCAACCCGTGAAAATATTGTATTTTTTGCACCCCTCACGCTTCTCACCTTTTTTCCTAATGTTTTCATCCTACTACTTAATACTCAATATATGTCATATAAAAATCGTGATTTGGTGTTTTTTTTCTAATGAAATTTCAAATAATATAGGTAGTTTGTAAGTATGTTCTAGGTAAATTAATATAGGCACTTTTCTCGTAGGCTACGAACGCAAACCTCTAAAATATCATGATGGTAAACACGACGGTGTAGGTTATTTTGTTATTTTTTATACTGTAACTTCGATTGCCAGAGGACTGCAAAATAGAGGGCAACTTGAAATACCATATATGGGCTTACAGATTGAACTACACGACAATGACATTGATATGGCCAATTTATAAAACAATTTTTTTTCTAAAATATTTTTCGTATAAAGTGAAATAAATACTAAAATAGCATCAAAGACGACGGGTTAATTATACTTTAGAATGCCGACTCTCTTGCGTTCCCTTTGTGAATCGGAAACCGCTGAAACCGCATCGTGAAAAAGCTCATGCTATTCCATGTGAGAGGATGTGGCAAGTCATAAATTACTTTTTATTTATAAAGCTGAAAGTGTTTTAATCCACTGAAAATAAGCATCTGTTTATTATCTAACAAGGAACAATAAAATTCAGACGTTTCAAGCTTGACAAATAAAAAAAAATACAAATTGAAAATATAAATTATGGAACGAAAGTAAGATCGAAGTTACGAAAATAAGGAAATATTGAGCTGTGTTTATTTTTTAATAATGTGATAAAATTGATTTCGGTTCTCTAACTGAAGAAAACTATTATTATTAGTCGATAAGAAGCATTAAATTAACTAAGAAAGACGAGATTTCTCCTGCAATGACAAAATATACTATCTGGGCTGTAAAAGGTATTTTTTTATTCTCCTTATGGAAACGGCCCACCTTAATGTCTATTGACAATTATCTTACAGGCGGCCAGATTTTATAACAAACATCACGTGGCGGTCACCTCTATTGTACATAACTCAAGTGGTCTACCATCCAATTAGTGTCCACGCCCTACGCTTTTTAACTTCGGAGATCTGACAGGAGCTAGTGTTTCAATGCGGCTACGGACTTTACTAGCAGTCGATTTCGAGCGCCGTTTACTATTTACAACTTCAGCTTTTCAAATCCCTGATCACTTACGCGTCTTACACATGGGCAAACGGAGTCCTTCACGGAGCATAAAGAGTGGCACTGCTGCGTGATCTACATTCACCACTGCTTGCAATATACCTTATTGTTAGTTTGTTTTGTTAGTCGGCCAAGTTCATGGTTCAACTACTACCTAGCAACCTCCTCGAATGGGAAAACCTCGGGCGGCCCTAGGCGGAAGTGCAGAGTCTGTGCAACAGGCAAATAGCTGTAGGAGTTTGGAGATGTACGTTTCCTAGGAAGTGGGAATAGATGAATACCTATAATTAGAAATGGCCCATTGCCCACCTGATTCCCAGTGGCATGCCGGGAAAAAGGGTGGCGAGTGCAATTACATGACGCTATCAGTAGTCAGTGGTCACGTAAGCGACTTCAAACCTAGGGCTTGATTTTTAAACCGATATATATATATATATATATATATATATATATATATATATATATATATATATATATATATATATATATATATATATATATATATATATATATATATATATATATATATATATATATATATATATATATATATATATATATATATATATATATATACACTTTAGGGTTTTTGGTTAGTAACCAAAAACCCTAAAGTGTATAAAAATACAAAATTTTCAATAAAAAAGTCTATATATATATATATATATATATATATATATATATATATATATATATATATATATATATATATATATATATATATATATATATATATATATATATATATATATATATATATATATATATATATATATATATATATATATATATATATATATATCATGTTGTATAGGAGATGACATCATAAATCTATCATTTACACATTCCACATTTGTCTTTCAATTGAAAAGCGACAGACATTGACATCATCGTGACGTCATCTTACTTACGATTTTTTCTCTATCGATTACAAAATCCCCCCCTTGTAACTAAACTGGAGTGAGGAGAAATCTATCCAAATCTGGTAGGCAGGGAGTGATTGGATCCACTGGGTTAACTTGCCTGGCAGGAATTAGACAGTTGGGCGGTGTCGACTACAACGGGCGAACCCGTCACCCCAGGCTGGTTTAACGATATGTGATCGTTCTTTCAGCCGTGGGATGAGCGTAGAAGACTTCGACAATGACAATCCACTATCTAGCTCCGCCAACTAGCCCACTAGAGACCAACCCTTGCCGCCCGGCACCGGGTAGTTAACCTAGTGGGCATACCAAGCGCCCTCGCTACCAGTCGGCCAGATTTATATGGCCTCCCGACTGGTCAAGGGTTCGAGGTCACTTGCGCGGTCCTTTCTCTTACATAGAAGTGATTCCGTGCTACCGAATTTATCGCGGACCACGCCATCCTTTACTCAGCTCTTCACCCGGTATCGGATAGCCGATTGGTCGTTTTAAGAGCAGTTGTCTTTAGGTTAACAACTACCCATGCTCTATAGCAAAACAAAGCCGTTTCCTGATTCCCCCGACTATCATTCGGAATGCAAAGTCGATTGTCTGACGCCGCACGGTGCGCAAAACGTCCAGAAGCGCCCGAAGAATGATTACTAAGGGAACCGGCCCGCAGGCCAGGGTCCTACCTAGGCTCGCGCTTCTGAGTGGAGGCTGCCGGATAGGTTGACCCGTGAGTGTGACCGACTTTTACACATGTACCTTAGTAGCCTAACTGCAACATGGCTTTATCATTTTTTATTTACCAGTCTTTTGCAACACATTCTACTGACAAGATGCTAGCGGCGTTGTAACATCCTTGGATGTCGGAAAGATCCGCAGCAATAGACAACTATTAACTGCTTCTTCTCGGTAATCGAGGACAGGATGCGAAATTCTAAGTTCACGTTGTTTTTTACCACTATACATCACATATGGTTGGATGCATCTGCAAGTTTAATAGCAAGCTATTTGATTTTCGTATTGTCTACGACCCGTACTACGCTGCTAGTAATGATTGTAAATTACAGATCATATTTTGGCCTCATTTTTTGTTCTATCCGTATCCATGATGATATTTCTCAATCGGTCGGTGGCTATGTTAGTAGGTTTCCTATCTGGTACTCCGAGATGGTCGGTAGCGCGGAATGTTTTGAGGATTTCCGAGAGTTTGTGGCTCACTGCGTGGTTGGAGCTAATAGGCCCTTGCTGAGTTGGCCACGATTCATTCCACGGCCACGATTCATGGCCACGGCCCATTCTGTTCAGGGTTGGTCACACTCACGGGTCTACACCCATCCGACGGCCTCTGGCCTCAGGGTAAGTTTCCCCTAGGAATCAACCTTCTGGCGCTCCTGGACGGTCTGCGCAGCGTGCGACATTAGCCAATCGATTGCGCACTCTGACTAACAGTCGGGGGAGTCTTGAAGCAGTACTGTTTCCTATAGAGCGGGGGTGGTTGCGGACCTTACGGCGATTGCTCTTGAAACGACCATCGCCTACCCTATCCTGGGTGAACAGCCGGGCAAAGGATGCCGTGGTCCGCGATAGATTCGGTATACCGCTTCGGTTTCACCGCTTCGTAAGGGAGAGGACCGCGCAAGCGACCTTGAACTCGTAACCAATCGAGAGACTGGAGTAATCTGGTCGCAATTGGAAGTAAGGGCGTGAGTGGAAGCCCACAGGTTAACACTCCTGGCTATTTTGCGGTTAAGGCATTGGCCTCTTACGGCTTTATGGCGGAGCTAGACGGTGGACTGTTTAGTCCAAGTCTTCTGCGCTCACTGCATGGTGATAGAACGACTAATCATTAAAACTTCCTGAGGTGACGGGCTCGCCCGCTGTAGTCGACAACCCTAGTTGCGTGGTTGGAGGTAGAATAATGCAGTCCATCAGGGGTTGGCGTTTAAAGAGTTATGGGATAAAGTTTTTTGTATATTCACAAGATAGCCTCGACCATATTATTATGTCTGTCACGTGTGTCTCCTTTCTAGAAAGATAAATTGCGTTTTTCTCAATATTTCGCCCTATCGACCCAACTTTTACGGCGTCTGTTTAATTCAATTATGATATATTTTTTATATAGCGTAATAATATTTCATTTTATTTATGTCGTAAATATTTAAAAAATAGTTTTTATGTTATATGATTAATTCGTATAATTTTAAAATGCATCTGAAACTTTATTGAATACATATTTCTAGGGTTGATTGGTGTGGATGAAGGCCGTTGTGCATTATATTATTTAATACTCGGGTAAAAAAATGGCAAGTCGTAGAAAATGATTAAGGTGTAAATATGGCCTCAGACCTCTGAACCTTCTGTGCCGAAATCACCCTTATAAATTCAAAAGAATATCTTCTATTTAATCAACAGTTTATTTAAGAAGCAAGCAGTTACAGTTCCAATATTCACTATTTCAGTGCACGTATTTCAGGGGTGAAATAGGGAAACATACACAATCCCCTTTGTTCAGTAGCGTTATAATACCTTAAGACTCAGCGGGAAAACTTTTCTTTTATTTTTCCGGCGAACGCGGAACAAAGCAAAAGAAAAGCATATGACATTGTTTATGAAAATAATTATCACTAATCTTTTGTGTGAAATAACAAGCGGAAGTTTTGATCTCATTCCTATCTTCCCGTGTGCATGCCAATATTCTTATAAAACTCGGTGTATTGGTTTTTTGCTGTGACGGTGACTGAGTAACAAAAAGCCATTGCAAAGAGAGTTACTTTGTATCCTAAACTGATAAACGAAATTGAAAAAAATACAGTTTTTTATCTTTATTAGGATATTATCAGATTTTTCCTTCAACACAAAAAACTAATATAAAAATAATATACATGTGTGTGTTTTTTTTTCAGTTTTATAAGTATATACAGTAGTATCCACTCCTCTTATGCTAATTTTTACCCAGTCGTCCTGTATACATTAATTTAAACACAATTTGAAGTAGTTACATACAGTTTAGGCAGCTGGCCAGCAGAAAATAGTAATATTTTCGTAAGCCACATGACGCCAAAATTTGACTTCTTGCGTAAAACAGTTCTTATGGCTCATGTTCAATAAGCTATCTTAGTTAACCACCACAAGCACAGTTTTTTTCAGTATTGATTATCCCTGACTAATGCCTATACCTAAGGATGCCCGAATTTCATGATAGGTCATATGCCTGTTTGTTTCGATCATACGGCGCGCAACATCGATGTTATCGTTATTGACAGCTGTGAACATTCACGAAATTCATCACTGAGATGACACGACCACGTTTCAATTCTGAGCACAGCTACAGATTGACGTCATTTTGATGCTTTCCCTCATAAAGCAGTTCTAAGCCGAGGAAGGCTCTGTTAAGCTGTCAAATTACATTTTAAATCGTATGAAAGACTGGGTTTTGGAGTTCTTGTTTTTACATTAGATGAATAGATATCCTTCACTTTCAACGAGGACATTGTAGATTTACGGGATTTTAGTCGCCGGAGAAGGATCCCCCTTCATTATTTTATCTTAAAAACAACGTTTATACTACTTGAAAATAAAATCAATCGATTAACGATTAAATCAAACGAAAAAATATTGCAACCGCGCGTTAATACAAAGGCGAATGCCGTATTCTTTTATACATATACATAATATTATAAATAAATATCTCTGCATATATAAATAAAACCGAAAATCTTAATGCCTGGATGGCAACCTATTTTGGTCTCATTATTTTGATATTTTGATTAGTTATTGTTTATTATTGAAAACATCTTTTGATTTGTTTTGATTTGATATTGCCTAAAATTCAAAATTGTGGTCTAAATCCGCTCGAAACTGCTCTTTGGTTAAGATTCACAGCGTATTTAGATATTTCTAAAGTCTTCAAATGACGTGGTAGCACAAAAGGAACAAATACAGTATGTTTTTCCGTAACAAACAAACGCTAAGCCCCGCATCGATAATTAAAGGAAAGCAGCTTTCCGGACGCAGAAAGCGGAACGAACCAGGGAAAAAATAACAAATTCGTCGATGTCAACCCTCCGACGCGAGAGACAAAAAAAGATTCCACCTGTTTTGCTTCGCTTATCTGCGTCGCGATGTGTTTTGACAGCCGCGGACGCAATTTCGTGCTTCGAATCAGCCGCGAGCTCCGCTCACTTCCCATATTTTCGTGCTCGCATCGCTCGACGTTCTGTTTTTCATTTAACCCGTAACTGGGGAAGTTGTTTTAAAAAAAGTTACCATTGAGATTGAGTTAGAGATACTGAATACTTTCTTCGGCCCTGCTTTTTCACTATCAGCTGGGTTATAAATATCACTAAAAAACCTTAGACGTATTTCCTGGATATAGACCATTTACGGGTCTATATTTTTGTTTCAGCAATTCTAAGAACCCTTCGGCTACGTAACGACCAAATTTGGTTGCACGTCAGAACACCGTTGGCTACGTAACGACTTATATTGGCGGCTTGCTCCCGGAGCGCACGGTAATATTATTTTCTTATTCGAACGGCCCTAAAATCCATACAAACATGTCACATTATTACCGGCAGCTAGAATACATAGACGGCCGCTAGAATAACATCCGGCGTGATTTTAATGGATATTTATGGTAAAATTTAATTGTCAAACATCGCTGGTGTGCCGCCGTCTGCTGTCATCGGGTTGTGAAGTTTTTAGTGCTTTTTTAGTGTTTTCAGTTGGAATATGAATAGATATGTAAGTAAATTTGATTCAGAAACACTTTTTCAACCGAATTCAGTTATGTTACATATGTACATTTTATTCCAATTTTACCTGTATTTTTGAGTTGAGAAATTGGGTGCGGCGTCATTTCTAATTATTGAGTTTTTGCGTTAAATAACTCTAAAAATGCACAACGTCTGCTTAATTCGTTGACAAAATACATATTACTTTGTTTTTTTTGCTGAAATATATGAAGTTTTCGGCGTATTAGTAAATTAATTAGGTTATTTTTTTCGCGGAAATCATCAACATATTTATTGGTATTTATGAGCTAATATCTAAATATTTTTGTATGTAAATAAGCAAAACGAAATATTACTTTTGATAGAAAATCTAATAAAGATCTCGACAGCATTTACAATTTCTAAATAGGATACCGTATTTTACGTAAGACAAGTACAAGTTAGGATGCCGAGCTTTTTTCACATTTTCGATTTTCTCATATTTATTCATAATTATATAATTGTTTTAAAAAATGAGATTTCAATATTCTATATATAAAATGTCAATGCGGTTATTTCAAAGTTATTATTTTATGATTACTATAGTATTTACACAGTTATAGTACTTTTTGTCGAGCGCGGCGATATTGCAAGAAATTCCAATAAATTGCCGCGGTCTGCGATGAAATTGTGCCGCCACTCGAGGGGTTAAAGTGTATCTTTCTCATGTTCTATTACGTAATGACCATTTGTAATATTCTAATATTCGAGATACTGTATATGAATATATTAGTTGTATAACAGTAATCCTAAACAACATTACAAATATGGGATTTCCTCGCCAAGTCAATCATTTCTGAGTTTTAGATTATTTTATGGTAAGTTTGGTAATATATGGTTTATAAAATTGTACATATTACGACAATAGTTCTATATACTAAAAGTAATACTGTTTTTTTTAATCTTTTGCAATATTTGGCAAAAACATACTTTTTATATGTTTTCTGTTTGGGACTCAAAATTTAGTCCTAAACTCAATATTTAAAAAAACCTTGGAAAAATTTTTGTGTGATTCATATCGAAGGAAAATTAATTTCTTTCTCTATCAGAACAACTGTAATAGATAGTCGACTACTATTACATATAGGGTTTACCGGGTGTTTAAAACCCTAATCTCGCGTACAGTATTTCACAGTACAAAAGAAAAGTGGGGCAAAATGCTGTTATTGAGGGGAAACGAAACATATTAAAGGAAAAAAAAAATCAATGGAAAATATAAAATTAGATATTGCACTACTAGATATCTCCTCAGGGTTACCTATCTATGTAAGGGCTATGGCTAACCACTTTTTTCCCACTTCAGATCCTATGTAAGGGGGCCATAGAACCAGAAATCATCATAGACCATAGATGATTTCTGCTAAAAACGGTAAAAAATATTACATTTTAGGTTTTTTTAAATATAATAAATATTAAGATTTATTTGGCGAAAGCGGCTTGTGGGTACTGCGACCTCAGTAGCGTATTAGATCCGACGCGCGACTAGAGTTTACTCTTTAGGTGCAATTTTTATTGAATATACAATTGGCAAAGGGGATAAATTGTTTTATTGATTGACTGATTGATTGATAGAACGATCAATCGATCGATCAATCGATAAATCAATTAATCTTCTATCATCAATTGAGTCTAATTAACGTTAAGTAGATTATTTACAAGAGTGTCACGTGAATTCCTTGTATAAAACTGCAAAATTAGGCATTTTTGGTAAATATACATATATAAAAAATGTGCGTGTCAGTTTTGACGCGCGACTGGCATGTGATTCTCTCAGATTGCAATCTGCTGATTTGATATCTGTCTCGTTCCATAATTCAACAAATGTATGGTCAGAATGAATTGGCTCGGAAGCTGGCAAATTTCATCGAAGTTATGGTCTCCTGTTGGATATTGTTGCACTATATTTAATTTTGAAATTTTACTGATGTTAAAGTTATAACGTTCGATTTTATTATCAATCAAATATGCAAGAAGATTTCAAAAATATGCCAGGTAGGTGTTAATATTATATTACATTTTCTTTAAAATATTACAAAGCCAAACAGAACCCGCCTATACCATATGAAATGAACAAAACAGGTCTAAACCCTATTACAAACATGGCATATCATTACAGTTATTAATGTTATTAATTAACGCAAAGGGAGTATTATTAATTCATTGAATAATTGCCGGCTATATTGGGACCCGCCTCCTTCACGTCAGGGTTAATGCGGTGACGGTAGCGTGGCGGCGGCGCTTGCCTAGACTGGCGGGTCGTTTTTAAATATAGGCCTGATATTCTTAAGCTTCCCCGCCGTATATTTTCTCCAAGAATTCGCCGGCCTCTTCAACACGAGAGTATGTAATCTCTTCAAGCCATTTATTACGATAAAAAGCACCGTGGTTTTGTAGTGATTATTAAAGAAACAGAAGACTTGTTACGGTGGTTATCAAATACATATTTGATTGAATACGGCCAAAACAGGTGGTCTTCAAGCTCGTGTTATTTTAAACACGCTTTTATTAGGTCGACCTGTATGTAACTATGTAATGGAATCTAAGGTAACTAATTTAACCATCTTCCAAGGATCGTAGCGTCATGAAAATTGGCAGCTGTATGTAGTTCTGATGACAATACAATAATATGGTACTGAGGAACTGATCTGATAATGGAGTCGGAAGATATGAACTGGAACTTCATGATGGAACATCGTATCATAGCTGTGTTTGGACTTGTTAGAAATGTCTTGGAATGAACTTTGACCACGATTAGGTTTCAAGGTCTGATGATGAAGCCGGAAGATAGGCACTGGCATTCCATGATGGAATAACGTATCATGGCCGTGTTTGGACTTGTTAGAAAGGTCTTGAATGAACTTTGACCACGATTAAGTTTCAAGGTCTGATGATGAAGCCGGAAGACAGGAACTGGCATTCCATGATGGAATATCGTATCATAGTTGTGTTTGCACTTGTGAGAAAGGTCACGTAATGGACTTTGAACACGATCAGGTTTCAAGGTTATAACAAACCTATTATATTATATTGACTTGTAAATATTGAGTTTAAATAGTGTAAATATTGACATAGGTGCCTGTATAAAATGTATATAGACCTGTACATGGAGAGTGTAAATAGAATAATAATGATATATTTATATACGATGTATATTGACGTGTAAATAGGGTAGTAGGTTGTTAAAGATCCCACCCAAGCCAAGGTGAGAAACGTGCTTTTTACGTGCATTTATCAAAGCGTGATTTTAGTGTTTTTTAAACTATTAATTTATTATTTATTACTTAATACATGGTGTGCCAGTAAAGTAATTAGAGTGGGTGTGGTAAAAAAAAATATTGATCCGATCGGTAAAATTCTCCAAAATAGTCTCCTTGGGTTTCGATACACCGCTGCCAACGCGATTCCCACGGTGCAAATGCTCTCTGGAAGTCAGCTGCCGTAACCTCTTTCAGAGACTCTGTGATAGCTCGTTGAATGGCGTGAAAATCTCTGAAACGTACTGATTCCGTATCGTTTTGGGGGCGTACTAAAATACCCATAATTCGTCGCCTGTTATTAGGACGTCGAAAAAGTCAGGTTCAATTTCTAACTGCTCCAACATCTCACGGGTTTTTGTTTCACACTCAACACTTTTGGCACCATTTTCGCAAAAATCTTCCGCGTGTTCAAATTTTCAGAACCAAACTGTTCTTTTCCACATTTTGTGGTCTCCTGCCATTAATCTTACACGCAAACGACGGTTGAAGTCCAGGAGATTTTTTTTAGCCACATTTTCTTTAAAACCACGTTTAAGTGAGTTTAGATCGCTCCATGTCTCCAAAGCTCTCCCGTCCTGTCTTGAACTCACTGAACAACCAGAAAACAAAAACAAAGCCTAGCCCCATTTTTGATATTTTCAGCCGTGACAAAACTGAAATACAGTCATTGTATCATAACTCGGTCTTGATTGCCGCCCAGTGCATTGCTTAGCTTAGACCCCCCCAACCACAAATCCCGTCGCCAGGACATGCGCTGTAGGCGACTGGAGCGCCGCGCGGCGGCCAATCTCATTACTTTACGGTCACCCCATGTATGTAATTATATCTAATAAGCCCTACTTGGTCATATTATTATATGAGGCCAACATGATAGACTGACAATTTTGCGTCGGCGTCTGTCATGCGAGTGAATTTCAGATGTGATTTGATAACGATATGTGTCTTTTCATATAAAGCTAGGTCGTTCAGTTCTGTTGTTATAACGTATTTGAATTCTGCATATGTATTTGTGTGCATTTTGGTCGTATTTGAATTCCAAATATGTAATTTGTGTGGAATCCATATTCCACACAAATAACATACCTATTCGGAATTTAAATACATACTTCGAATTCAAAGTCGACGACGTTTCCTGAGTGCTATTGTAAATATAAAGATTTTTTCCCTATTCTTGATTTAGCAAAAGATATATTTATTTTTGGTAATGTTTAGTTATTTTAGATCAATTACAATAACATTTCAACCGATAGTGATTGTAACCGGAGTAATGAGCATAAACACGCATCAGCAAAATTCCATATAATATTCCGTATTCACGCAGTTTGTTTTCTGATTTATTAATTTCCAAAATTTAATAAATTGCCTCTATTATTTAGCACATTAGCTGGCGTTTTAATGAGGCGGAAAATATCAATTTACGGGACATGCGACGTCAACAATGGATTCATTGCGATAATGATATTTTATTATGCGCATGCTTCTGAATGGTGTAATAACTTTGGCCCAATTAAAATGCGATTACTTTCGGGTACAGCTCACGCTTTGTCCGTGTCACGTGTGACACAAATTGTCCGTTATTTTGTCATTTTCATGTCGCTTCGCCTCTGCGCCGCCCCCTGCGAGTGGTCGCAGCTGCTTCCTTTTCCTGTTTTTTTCGGTACGTCAATACTGGCAGTAGTCTAACTAAACTAACCGAAAATTTATTTATTTACAAGTAAATTACAATCATAATTCTTAAGAATTTAAGATACAATAAATTTTAGTATGCGTGAAACTATGTAGATACCGCACTGCTAGCTGTCACCTCGGGGTTTCCTAACTAAACAGTGTACTTGTTCTAAAGCTAAGTCTATTTTTAGTACTAATTACGAGTTCCAATTATAAAAAAATATAAACATTTTATAGCAGTTTTTCAATTGCATGCGCGACACAACAAGGATTTTTTAAGCAGTCAACTACCTAAAAAAAAGTAATGATGGACTAGCAAATTAGAAAAATATAAAATGTACTGAAATTACGTAGGTAGGTATATAAATAAAATATATTAGTTTTAAATTTTAAATTACGATTACTTACCGCATGATTTGTTTCTTGAAAATGTATTCCAGTTTTGTCTGTTTTATGACCTTTGCAGTATGATTAGGTACTACAATGGTGACATCTCTGGCTAAATCGAGTTGGCTGGCAAAATTGGCAATTTTATTCTCGAGTTTTATGCTTATGCTTTAAAGATGCGCTATTTTCAATATATGTTTTTTAGTGGTAATCATGTAGATCGAGAGAATACACAGTATAGTGCAACACTTAACATTTTGAAACTGAATAGCTGAATAACTGAAGACCTTAAATGATATCAGTTATTTCAGAAGCTAAATCGAATAAAAAATATTTTTTTCATATTTATTCCATATAATACATTAAAAAAATCACACAATCTAGCTTGATTTTTCTAAATCAAATTAAAAAAATATGTTTTTTTAAAAGAATCGTTATTATTATTATTATGGTATATGTATTCTATTATGTATAGGTATATAACTGCATATCTTATATATAAAAATGAATCGCCTTGCGTTAGTCTCGCAGGATCTCGGAAATGACCAGACCGATTTGAATTATTTTTCTTTTATTTTCTTTGGCTTGATTCAGGGGTGGTTTACAAAAAAAAATATTTAAGAAAAACTCAAAGAAACAACTGAAAATCCAAAAAATCGAAATTGGTCATTTTAGGAACATTGGCCACTTTCTAGATGGCTTTCGCTGCGATCGTATTGTTTGACAGCTCCATCCATCCATATTGTTTGTATCCATAACTGTTTAGTCATTCCGTACAATGTGTAAAATTTCAAAAAGTACAAAAGTCAAAAAATGCAAAAGTCAAAAAAGTCAAAATTCGGAAAACTCAAAAAAGTCAAAAAAGTCGAAAAGTCGATAAAGTCGAAAAAATCGAAAAAGTCGTATATTCGGAAAAAGTAGTAAAAGTCAAAAAAGTAAGAAAAAAAACAAAAAAGTCGATAAAGTCAAAAAACCCTAAAAAGTCGAAAAAGTAAAAAAAGTCGGAAAAGTCGAAAAAGTCGAAAAGGTCGAAAAAGTTTAAAAAGTCGAAAAAGCCGAAAAAGTCAAAAAAGTCGAACAAGGCGAAAAAGTAGAAAAAGTAAAAGTCAAAAAAGTAAAAAAAAAAAACAAAGAAAGTCGAAAAAGTAGAAAAAGTAAAAAAAGTCGAAAGTCTAAAAAGTCTAAAAAGTAGAAGAAGTCGAAAAATGTCAAAATGTCGGAAAATAGAAAAAGTAGAAAAAGTCGGAAAAGTAAAAAAACTCGGAAAAGTAAAAAATTGGAAAAAGTAGAAAAAGTCGGAAAAGTCGAAAAGTCGAAGTCAAAGTCGATTTCGATTTCGATTTTCGAGTTTTAAAGGGTGTCGCTAGGTTGGGGGGTGGGGGAGGGGGTTTTGTTGTAGGATTAATGATATTAATATTCAGATGAATTACGTTCCTGGCTACTTGACAGGAAAGTCTTGGGGTGACAACCGTTTTTTTTAATGACATAACCACGAATTTGGACTTAGATTAGGGATTTCAATACTGAAAGACCTCATGCAAATTTCAATCAATTTGAGTGAGCGTGAAAAAAAAATCCGTGTCGTTTTACAGTGTCCATTACAATGTCGGGAAGAAGAGATAACATAGGTCGACGAAGTCAGTCAAATGTGCCGCAAGCTACTTCAAGTGCAAAACGCACTGATGTGAGATAATTCCATTATCTCGGCCGAAATATAAGATGAAGCTGTTAATCCGAAATTGCTTGCAGTGGTGCCTAAGAATATGATCTATGGACTTCGCGAAGTTTACAACAACATCTCGCCCTGTATGCTCGATAGTAACTGTTCCAGGCGTTACCCGAGAGACCTGATTGCTAACACCATCACAGGCAATGACGAATACCCATTGTATCGCCGCCGATCAGTTGCGGACCATGGGCGATCTGCAGTTGTGAAGTTCAAAGGGCAAGATGTAAATGTAGTCAATCGGTAGATTGTGCCTTATTGTCCAAGGCTTTTAAAGCGCAAATCAATGTGGTTACTGCAACTTAACTCGATAAATTACATATGCAAATACGTAAAATAAAGCGATATGGCTGTTTTCGCTGTGAGGAATTCAAACGAAGTGTATCTCAGTATCAGACGTGTCGCTATGTCAGAAGCAACGAGGCGATTTGGCGCATCTTTTCCTTTGCGACATACGAAAGACAATCTACAGTTGTACACTTGGTAATTCTGGAAAGCGGAATTTAGATTCCCCGTGCGTCTGGCCTTCACGATGACAAATCACGCGTGTTGGAAGTTTGCGGAATTAACTGGGAATTTCCGTATTTTGCGCATGGACAACTGTATGTCCCGTGTTCGCGGGACATATTATTCGCGGGGTTATTTTTGTTTATTTACGCGCCGGAAAACAAAACGAAAAACATATTTTACCAGAATGTTTTGTGTTGAATGTGAACTGCATTTATATATTATCTTATTTCAATCACAAACGACTTTCATTTAATCACCAAACGAAACTCAAACCGTACATGATTCGGCCATATTATTTCAATGAATTAGATTTGGAAGGTTCATTAAGATTAATAATCGCTTATGAAGAGTTACAATCAGATAAATTTTAGGTGGTACGAAGTTCACCGGGTCATCTAGTGTAATATAAATATATGATGCAATAAAAAGTAATATATGTAGATAGTAATAATAGAGTAATAATTAATAATAATATCGATATGTTACATAATAATATTTGGACAGAATACGTTTAATATTCTGTCAGAAGATATTTAATAGATTCTTAGATTATAACCTAAAAAGTAAAACGAAGATATATATTTTTTCACAATGTTTTTGTATACTACATAAAAACAAAATATATTCATATTTTAAAAACAGTTTCTTTTAAATCTGTAATTATCATAAATCGTAATTATCGTAAATATCGTAAAAGATATTAGGGTACATTATTTCCTTAAATACGCGTAGGGTTATATGCCCAACATCTGAGCAGCTGATATCAAGAAATAACCAAAAAAACACACGATCTCGGGGATAATTGAATCACAATTTCATCCGTCGAATTTAGTGCGAGAAATAAAAATAAAAAGCTGGTAAAATGCCGTCACCAAGTCAAGACAGGTGCGTCACTCGCAACGAACGGTAAAACTAATTTTTAATGCTTTTTTAAGTACTCTGTTATATGATGGATTTTTAATATGACCGTATAGTGTCTTCATCATCGGTGAAATGTGAATTAATTTGTTTTCGGGCGGGTTGCCGCTGTCGATGCCGTTGTGTGATATAATCTGCACCGATGAATACCTAAGTATTTTTTAATAATGCCTTTGGGATATGATACGATACATCCATAAGTATAAAAGGGAAGGCAAATAAAATATAATAACATGCTTTAATACCAAATGGGTTATTATTCAAGGGTTCAAACTGGGATTACACATTTGAGAAAGCAAACGATGGCATAGAAATTGTTAAAAATTGGCTAGGAAACTTTATGTTCAACAACAACTGAATGTTGTAAAACATGAAAAAACATGTACAATTTTTAGTTGTTCATTTTTAAGGGTCCATGACCTTGAAGTACGAAGCATTTGAGAAAGCCGCACATTCCTGCACATGTAGCACTATCTCGCTTGCCCATTCGTGTGACGCCCGTTATCCTACTCGCTCGCAGGGATAGCCTTTAAAAAAACATTTTTTCCACATATCTAACTCGCACCTACAACCAGTGTTGTTGCTGATGCAGGTTTTTTAAATATCAGCGGATGCTGATGCTGATGCTGATTATTTGAGATCAATATCAGCTGATGCTGATGCTGATGCTGATTTTAATTAATTAGGTAAATAAAATATATCCAAATATCAAATTGTAAGTAAAAGTGATCATTTTATTAGATATTTGAAATAAAAGGCAAATTATAATAATTATGTGACTTTTAATTATCGAAAACATCTTGAATACGTAAAGTGATATTACCTGACATACCTATATAAATAAAATATAATTGCCTGTACACCACTCAACTTACATCTGTTTTTAATTAATTAATACTGAAATTGTATTAACGGTAAATTATATTTCAAAAACAATAGCTGAGCTGCCTTTTCAGCTTGCAGTCGATTACGGGAAGGTTTATAAATAACTCCGGCACTGCTGAACAATTGTTCGCTAGGAACACTTGCCGGCGGAGATGACAGAAATCTCCGAGCCAGTGCAGAAAATTCTTTATATGTATTTGTTCCATGCGTTCTCCACCAGTCAAGTGGGTTTTGTGACACAATAATCTTTTTTTCTTTGTAATATTGTCTTAGCAGATTTTTAAGTTTCAAATTCGCATCCGCAATTGAGTTATTGATGTCACTCTCACTACTTTCTTCGTCACTTGAATCTAGCAAAACTGCAAGTTCACTTTGCAGGGTTAGTCTACTAGCTCTGCTAGTTGAGGGCTGTTCTATGTCTCCTGCTTTCATCAAAGGAGCAGTTCTTCTTGACCTCTTAGGTGATGATGGACCAATTTCGTCTCTATTTATATTGGCTAGTTTTAGAATTTCAGTCTCAACTCTTTCCATTGAAATTTCACTGAAGAATTTGGTTTTATATCGCGGATCCAAAAGGGTGGATATTGCGAATAAGAAATTATTTTTTATATCATCAAATTTATCGGAAATATTTGTTTTTAAGGTAGTAATAAGATGTTTTATCGCGTCTGAGTTATCTGTTTTAGCTAATTGGTCGTCAAGTTTCTTCGTAAGTACATGAATAAGCGGAATAACGGATGAAATCAAAGCATTTGAATTGCTTAGTTCCCGTGTACTTTCTTCAAAAGGTCGCAACAACTCCACACAGTCTTCCATAAGTTTCCACTCTTCGGGTAAAATAGCTTGTATGTTGTGGTTATTATTACGGTAAATGCTCAATGAATCTTTGATTTTCAAGTATCTTTCCATCATATAAAAGGAACTGTTCCATCTCGTGACGCAGTCTTGAAAAACTGTTAATTTTGGTTGATTGAGGCGTTCTTGAATAGCATTCAATTCTTTCTGTGCTATTGTCGAGTGATTGAAATGGTTCGCAATTTTTTTAATTTTTTGTAAGATGTCTATTATGCTTTGATGGGACTTTAACCCATTTTTCACACATAATTGAAGTTTATGCGCTGTGCAATCTATATCGCTGAACTCTGATATTGCCATGGCCCTTTTCATATTTGACCCTTCGTCTCTAATAATGCAGTGTACTTGATTTTTGGATATACCCCATTCAGTTAACATAGATTCATATTTTTCGGCAATAATATCTCCTGTATGGCGATTATCGAAAGTTTCGCATTTTAGTATTACCGATTTGCGATCAAAATTTTCGGTAATTCCATGACAAGTTAAACTTAACAAAGAAACATTGGCACTTGGATCCGTCCAAATGTCTGATGTAAATGTCATGTATTTAAATTCCTTTATAACTTTTTTCACCTCTGCAGCAACTTTTTCGTATAAATCTTTACAGACATAGTTAGTGAAAAAATTGCGGCCTTTTAAATTATATTTTGGCATAACCGCTAGCATGAGTCTTCGGAAACCAATACCTTCCACAAAATGAAATGGCAAGTCCTGAACAGCAATCATCTCGCCGATTAATTTGTCAATAATTAAACTCTTTGGGTTATCTTTGTCATACTGTTTATCCTTTCGAAATGCTTCCTCTAGTGATTGTTGCTTTTTTGCTCGCTGAATTGGTGTTAGTATTTTACCTAAAACAAATAAACTAATTTTACTCTCTAAAATTTAGACATGGAGGTTGGGTTCTAGGTTAGGTTGTATGTTAGGTATTAAATTATCGCATTTATAATAATAGTAGGAAGGAAGTAAGATACATAACATTTATTAGACAGTTATATTACCTACTAAATAAAGAGGTGTACAAAATCGCAACGCGCTTCTTTGCCTCCCCCACAAGGTCACACAAGTCACAACCCCGCAAAGAATACAGCGTATACATGTTTTTTTTTAGAAAAAAGTCAAAAATAATAAAATAACGATTTTCCTGGTTAGTTCGACGATGTACTGAATCACCCACTTCAATGATATCACTAACTAAAAACTCACCCGTATGTTTAACTAAATAAGAAAATTACCCTACCTTCTTCAGCAGTTCCGGCGGCTTCCAGGTTTTCGATCTCACAGCTTAAAAAACGGGTATGCTCTTCTGGATGTTTAAACTTCAAGTGATTTTTTAACGAGGTATTAGTACGTCCTTTGCGAGAATAATCCATTTTACAGATATTACACTTTGCGGTATCTTTATTTACTAATGTAAAATACTTCCATACTTCACTTTTCAATGGCGGAGGCATTATAAAACTTGTGGTTTACTTACACCGACAATGTCTGCTGCGGTAATGAGTCAGTCAATCTTGCATTCGTTTATTGTCGCGGCTAGCCGCGCAGGTGCATGTAACACCTGCGCGGCTAGAGTCCCCCGGGATCCCCCGAATCAAGAATCCCCCGGGATTTACAAGTCGTACGAGTGACACGAGATGATACGACCTTGAATATCAGCAATAAAAATCAGCATCGATTATTGCGGATGCTGATGCGGATGCTGATATTGAAAATAATGCGAATAATCCGCTGATGCTGATGCTGATGCTGATATTCGCAACAACCCTGCCTACAACTATCCACCTACGTCCTCGCTTTTGTACCCTCATTAGCCATATGCGCTGGTCCCCTCAATCGACTAATAATGTAATTTGAGTTGAGAGTTGATTTCCTTCCAAGATGCTTGTGACGCAAGTGTTTATTTATTGTTATTATTATAAGTTTCAAATACTATGCTATACACACAATCTGTTTAAAAAGTAATACGACATTAAAGGATCGTCTAAATGTTTATGATGACCTTCCTAATGGGGTCCGCTAATGTGGACCTCCATTTACATCTCGTGAAAACCCGATGTTTATTTCTTGCTGATATATACCATTTTGGGTATCACTGGTAGAGGAATAATAAGTCAACAAAGAATATTTTTTGGAAGGCGTGTAGAGACGGGAAATTCGTCAGAAATAGGCGAATTTGCGGTGAAACAATTGTTTTCCCCACGATCACGTCATCTGACACCTTAAAACCTTGTACGTGAATGTTGAATGTTTGACATAAAACTCAATGAATGACTGCCACCAAGCGCTGCATTAATCAAATATCACCCCATTGTGACTTTTTCATGTTCCTCATATAAAAATAGGCATTTTGTAAATGACATGTTAAACTGTTTAAACCCATAAACATATCTAATTCGTAGAAGGAGCCGAAGGACATATAAAAAAAACCCGTAAAAAGATTTTTGATGACTGAATTATTCGCATCAAATACACAGCATCATTCGCAAAACACGTATATCGCATCAAATGGGTTATATTTCAAAGGGTATAATATAAATCCGGATTATGCCAATACTTTGTGTATTACTGACACTGAAGTACACTATCTTATTAAGTCGAAGAATTTTAGGAGAAAAAAAATAAAAAGTAAATTGAGACTTGGCATAGTTGTTCAGCAAGCTTAGTCGTCCCGTATATCAAAGTAATCAACATACCAATATATTCTTGATGTCGATAATGATGAGGCTGCATTCTATGAAGACAACTGAAGGCATTTGACGTTTTGGCAGTTAAACCCGCCACATATTGCTGCGCACGGTTGTGTTTCACATGTGGCTTTAGCTTTGTTCAATACCCGCTGTCTATATATCAACACATCGCCGGTCACGCGCACGATAGGCACGGCTACGTGACTATGTGGCTTCAGAGGCACATGCGTAGGTTGCCCCGGATGCGCCGACTGAGTGAAGTTGTGCACATGTTAAGTGGCCACGGCGTCCACGGTAACCATATTTACCCCCGTTTACCCGCTACTGCCTTCTCTTTATCCCAAACCGTGCCCAAACCGTCAGAAGCCCACTTAAACACGTTTGCGCTCTAAGGCAGTCAAGACGAAATGGATATTAGTGTGGCGTTGTTCAGGTAGCAGGGTGTGGCCGCATCGCTACTTCGAGCCACGTACCTTCCGTGTCACTCGTAAGCATATATCGTCATGCACCGATGTCGGCGGGCTTTAAAGTGCTTCAGACCTGCAGTGAGTATACCACTGCCAAAAACGCAAATTCGGCAACGACGTTTGACAGTCCGGCAATGGTGGTGCATGAAAAAATATGGTATCACGATTAATTCGCATTGCGATTAGAATTCAGTTCTTCAAACGGCGAATGTTGGCGTATGAAAGATGATTGAGACTACCTTTTATTATATTGAGAATACGAGTATATTATTATATAATAGGAAAAAAGACATACAAGATTTTCTTATCTTAAGGGGAAGTCTAGTTTAGAAGGCCAGAAAAAAACATGGTTATCATATATTTTTTTTTACTTTACGTTGAACTATTTTCATGAATCTTTTACCTCTGCAATAGCTGAGTCTCAGATTGGTGCAAGTGTAAAAAACTTACTACTTTTCTATTCAAAAACTTATTTCTCAGTTTTGCGCCTCTGATAAAAAACTACCTTACTGATCGAGTTGATCTAGTAAAAAAATTAAAGGATATTAAACTCTCTTCCATATGAACAAAAAAATCATAAGAAATGATTTTATACGTATTTTTTTTAATAGGACAAACTTTTTGGGGCGAAACCCGATTTTATTTTTAAATCCCTGAAAAATTATAAAAATCGTAACTTTTAGTTAATTTTTAGATCACCTACTAAATACATATGTACAATTAAAATTCCAAGTTTATTATTATTTTTCAGGCAAAATTATACTCGATATTACCGGCGCAATCAGATACCGCCATTTCTGCAGTGGTAGACACATTTGCAATTCAATGACTCAAATATAGTTTTTCTTTACTATTTCAAAAATAATTTTGACTGTCAAATGTTAATCAAACTGATATAAAAGATTTACGATCAGATTTCATCTTTAAGTTAAAAAAAATAATAACGAAAAACTTGTTTTTATTGGCCTTTTAAACCAGGCTCCCCTCGCTGGATATAAAATACAGTATACACGAGCAGGCAATCGTATTTTGTTCTTAGAAATTATAGCGGTTATAAAATAAAATAATGGCAAATAAAAAATAATGTTTTTTTTTCGATTATTATAATCTCCCGCCCAAAATTTGAATGGAGCGGTGCCACTTGTCATCGAATCATTAAGCGTCGCGGCGTCGGCGTCGGCATAGGTGACGACAACGTCGAGATGCGTCGCCCAAGACGCGACGGGCGACAACTGGCGGACGCCGGCTGTCGCTGTTGGTCGACATATGTTCTTCGTCACAATATACTGACATCGACCTGCTTTTGGGGCGCCCGGTGTTGAGATGCGGCGACCAGGCTGCTGGAAAACGAGAATAATTACACTAAACGTTCCGATCACACACATATTATTTTCAGAATTCCAAAGCGAAACTTAGAAATGAGACTTGGGGATATCCCCGTCGATTGTCTCGGCTAGGTTTTAAGCCTCTTGTTCACACACGTTTATTTGCCGTGGAAACCTACGGTTAATTCTCCATGACGGACTCAGAGGCAAACCCGCGCCGCCCCGTGTTCGCAAACAAGCTTTAATAGCGATCCATAGAACACTGACGGCCGTGCCTAGACATGGCGAATTAACCATAGGTTTATGCAGATAAACCTTAAGTCGACAGTGAAAATAGGTAATTAGATACAAACGCCAAACTATTTCCTTGCACTCAGGGACATGGTTTTCATATTTTTAAGATTGGGTATTGCACTACCAAAATAAATCATATAAATACAAAATAAATTGACTACAAATGATTTACAAGCAGTTAGATGACGGTTTAAAGTGTTTTATGACTATAGTTTTTTTAATATTCTTATATATTTTAAGAGGAATACGAAGAGAAATATCAATAAAAACTAGCCGAAATGTTCGTATTGTCAATTTTTAAGATGACAAACATATCTCAATGTCAATGTATTAGTCAATAAGTGGAGTAATCTTAGAAAGAGGTTGGAGAGCCGTCAAATCATTTTGTTGTACTGTATGAATCAATTTGATCCCAACGGAAAATGGTGACCCAGCCGGGAATCTAACCCGAGACCTTACAATGTAAGATCAGGCGACCTAACCACTATGCCACCGGGCCGTTATGGCAAGAGTTAAAAAGAACTAAACGAGGTGTGTTTAGAGCGCTATCTACAGTGCGCCGCCATACTGTTATACCACGGAAGTTTTGGAGTACCATCTAAACGTTGTGTTTCGTAATAAAATCCCGGTTGCCAAATTGAAGTACGACGTTGAGAAACCTAATAAGTTATATAATCAATGCTCTAGACTACACAATTAACTCTTGTACACTTACCGATTTACTGGGTTCATTGTCAGAATTACCGCTGCTATCCCAAGAGGCTCCATTCGGATATCGGCAGGATGTCCTCTTCTTCACCGTTATCACTCTCATTCTCTGGTCATCATCTTCCTTCAAATGGATGACTCCTCGGACTCCCCAGTGGATCCTCAGCGGTCCCTCAAGCACTAAGCGACCATCAAAGAGCGAAACAAATCAGTAAAATTCATACAGTAAAATAAATATTTTAGCAAAAACTAAGAATTCTCATAAAAGTATTTTTGCAGAATTTTAGACAAACACCTAATAAATTTCAAATATTTTCCAATGTGTCGTAGTATTCTTCAATTTCTTGACTGGGATATCAATGTAGAAAAATCACTTTACATTTTTCTTACGTTATTATGATCTTAACAGGAGAAGCCTCGTCAATATAGTAAAACCGGCGTGGGACATAAAAGCAGAATCGAACATCTTTAAACATTGGAATGTACGAGTATGTCATGAGTTATGCGGTAGGCATCACAAATCTAGTTTCCCGTTGAATTTCGCATATTTTGTCGATGGGGGCTCGTATTAATTATTCAGATTTACTCATATATAATATGAAATTCAGTTAGGTGGGCCAAAATTCGGCTACAATAACGGGCATGTGATAAAACATTAATAAACGGATGTACCTTACAATCGTATGTAAATAATACGATGTTTAATAAAAATAAATAATTTAATTAATATTAAAATTACTTGTATGAACCCGGTAGAAAGTGTCGGTAGTTTAGGTATTCGAAAACGAATAATACAAAATTTTTACAAGAAAAATCTGACTCATTTTTTTATAAGTGCTGCAGTCATGTCATTGTAAAACATAGAACGGGTAATCATAATTTTTGTGCGAATACAAAATTTTCTGTCTGTGCTGCTGACCGTTGAGGAGTGCCCACGTTGGAAACCAACCCTGGGTGCCGCAGTCCTGTCTTGGTGAAACTTAGAACGGGCTGTCATAATTTAATGCATATAGAAAATTCGTGTTTTGCTGTTGACCGTTGAGGAGTCCACTCGTCGGGAGCCAACCCTGGGTGCAACAGCCCTGTCATGGTAAAACTTAGAACGGGCTATCATAACTGAATGCGTATACAAAATTTCGTGTCTATTCTTTTGACCGTTGAGGACTGAGTCTCATTCACCCTCATCGTAAGCCAACCCTAGGTATAGAATCAGGTCATGCTTACCATGAAAAATGCATTGTCATCGGAACTGAACAAACATGTAAATTTTCAACTTCATATGATAATATTTAAGGAGTTCCCTTAATTAATCCCAACATGAGGACTGGATTTTGATAAAAATTAAACCAATCTGCAAGTATATCCTTTTAAATAAAAAAAGAATTTTCCAAATCGGTTCATCAATGACAGTTCTGAGGTAACAAACATTAAAAATAAATACAACCGAATTGATAACCTCCTCCTTTTTTTGAAGACAGTTAAAAAGGCGTTCTTGAATGCATGTCAAAGAAAACGGTCGCTTGATTTGTCTCAAAATGGGGACGCGCTGCTACAATTCCCTTACAGAACGGAGAACGGTTACCGCAGATTGCAGATTATATAACTGTGAGTTTGCCGAAATGATAGCAGAACTCTATAAGGGTAACCTGAAGCGTCGCATTACCTCCGCCATGACAACACGAGTTCTTACGCCCGCACGGTGGAGTATTTGATATCAAATTTGGGAAGAATATTTTTTGGGTAATTTTTGCAATAAAACGCTTTTCAGAATAAGAACCATCAGTTATTTTAGTGCACAACTAGGGTTGTCGACTACAGCGGGCGATCCCATCACCTCAGGAAGTTTTAACGATTAGTCGTTCTATCTCCCTGGAGTGAGCGCAGAAGACTTGAGGACAAAACAGTCCACCATCTAGCTACGCCACAAGCCCGTGAGAGGCCAACGCCTTATTTTTGATTCCCGGAAATGTATAATAATAATTGGGACTTAGGTCAGAATTGTCAGGAATATGTTCATTCAACTCGATTATATCCTGCTCCAAAAACACTTTCATTTTCAGAGCGGCGCACTCGGAAAAAAGGGTTTTTGGAGCAGGATAATATAACCTAAATTCCTATTATTATTTTACATTTCCGGGAATCAAATATAATATCTCCCTTATAGACCCAAACAATCATTTCAAATTCCTCGGCAGAAAAATCACCCATCAGGGAAAAGACGTCTCGGGCGATCATGTTATAGAGCATTTCAAAAGTTGCCTGGCGAAAATAGATGCCTTGCTAATTTCTGGCCCTCGTAAGGCCTGGATCTATGACAATTATCTAACGTCACATTTGTCATGGCCCTTTCTTATTTACGATTTTACCAAAACCCAACTGTCCCGTCTAGATGCACTGGTGACAGCTAGTTTAAAATCCTGGCTGTCCTTAGCCAAACCAGCTGACCCCTCGACTCTCTTCAGGTCCAAACAAAATTTTGGGCTAGCGCTTAAACTGCCCTCTCTGCTCTACGCCAACTCCAGAATAACCAAAAATTCGATTCTGTGCAATTCCAAAGATCCGGCAATATCGAAGCACGTAATAAGTGGCTGTAGTGATTCAAATGAACTACAAGCCCGCGTAGACTTCCACAAAAGGTTCCTTACTGGAATCAGCCAGAATGGCACTGGTCTGGGGTATGGCAGTACAACCACGAGCGACGTGGACTTGAAGAAGTCTCTTTTGCGCGGAGATTACGACAGCAAGAGTATGGCTCATGCTATTGGCCTTCAATGCCAGAATGATTGGACAACAATTGGTGACTTTTGCATTCCGCCTCCAATGCACTGGAAGGTAATGCTCTATGACTGGACGCCAGAGATGCTGAAATTTTATTTGAATGCCTTTCAGCATACACTTCCAGACCCCAGTAACCTCGCTCGTTGGAGCTTTGCCGAGGATAGTTCTTGTCCCCTCTGTAGCAATACCCCTTGCACAGCTAGGCACATTCTAGCTGGCTGCAAGGTGGCCTTAGATCAAGGACGGTACACTTACCGCCATGACAAAGTTCTCGCTGTTATTCGCGAGGTAATTAGTCTCTCAGTGGCTCGTGCCAACAAGGGTTTGACAGTATCCTCCAAACCCCCAATACAGTTTGTGCGGGATGGCTCTAAAGGCAAAAAACATTTAACTACAAAACCTTTCTCAATAATCGAGAAAGCTACAGATTGGATTCTGGAGGTTGATTCGGTCTCTAAGCAGTATAAATTCCCTGAAAGTCTCGGATGCACAGCCCTCCGTCCAGATATAACTCTTTACTCTCTATCTCGGAAGGTGGCTCTTATCGTAGAATTAACTGTTCCATGGGAATCAAATATCCCAAAAGACCACGAGTACAAATTAAATAAATACCATGATCTTGCAAATGCCGTAACCCGGAACGGCTTCACTGTTCACCTTCACGCGGTGGAAGTTGGCGCTCGTGGCCTGCCAGCTAAATCTCTATTTCACCTCTTTAAAGATCTTGGCCTTTCCAGAAAAATAATCAACTCTTTCTTAGAAAAATTATCTAAAACTGCGATTTGCGCATCTCAAATTCTATGGCTTCGAAGGGGGAGTGAATGGGTGGCAAGGTGAACGCTCACATGTGGCAAGACAGCTGTCCTAAACCTACCACAGCCGGTTCGTAAGTCCGGAATCCACTGCTCACCCCCCAGAAGTGTAAAAAATAGTATTATGATGGGCCCGACTCCGGTCGGTGAATTCCATGGCAGCTCCGTTTGTATTTATTGTAAACCCCCTGATCATCAGGATGACAACAACGAAAGAGTTGTGACAGCCGGAGAGACGGTGGACGGCGTGAAAGAACGCATCGGGTCGATGGCCTTGCAAGCCAGACCCGATTATTTATAAAGCAAAAAAGAAAAAAAAGGAAATATGCCCCCAAGCGGCCTATCAGGGGGGGAGAATTCCCGCTACCCCAGTAGAAACCCCAAACAACGACACGGCTAAAACGACACCGGACCTTGCTTGCCTTATCTGCGGGAAACAATATAAACGATTAGCATGGTTAAATAAACACATTGCTGGGCACGATGATAGCGACGCTGCACGTCAGTGTCTTAAACCGTCGCAAGGAGTCACGGACAGAGTTGAACCTCACATGTCCCTTGACTCCACATCTGCCCGCAGTTTGTCACCCGACCGGTCTCCTCTACCCGCGCAAATCGTACCCTTCCCTCCTCTAAAATTCCCTTCACTTGCGAAAGAGGACTGGGAATTTCATAATAATAATTTAACTTCTATTCTTGACCACTCTGTGAACCGTAATGCCCCTGCCAGCGTCCAGCTGTCATCCTTCCAGGCTGCGGTCCATGAATACTTCTCGGGTGTTTACCCAAAATCTACCCATGTCGACCCGGTTCACAGAGAAAACGCATTTAAGGCAAAGCTCCGTAGGCAAAAGCGGCTACTTCGTCGCCAGTTACGTGAAGCCAAGAAAGCCGGGGATAAAGCCCTCTGCCACAACTTCTCGCGCGCGTACCGCTCTATACTAAAACTCATACAGAGCGTAGCAACGCAAAACGACAAGCGCAAGGCAGCATTTCTCAAATCCAAAGAGGAAGCCCGGTTCGACAAAAACCGTTTTAACTACAGCAAAACGGTTTTGTCTGCCGCCAAGGGAAAAATCCAAATCCCGGAAGATATGGCCACGGAATACTTTTCGACCACGTATGAGGACCCAATGCGGCTCCATAATTACAGCCCTCCGCCGGGCATTACACCTCCGCCCCTGCCTACGGTAGCTTTTGCTTCTCAACCTCCATCACTAGATGAGATTCTTAATCAAGTAAAGAGGAAGCCGTCGGGCTCTACTCCGGGTCCCGATGGTATTCCCTATTTAGTATACAAAAAATGCCCCTGCCTTCTGCAATATTTAGGATCCATCTTCCGAAATATATGGAATAGCGGTGTAGTCCCACAGAATTTTGGCCGAGCGACAGTCATCTTAATTCCGAAGGTCCCAGTTTGCACCGGACCAAAGGACGCTCGGCCCATTGCTCTCACAGACATTGTGGCCAAAATCTTTTTTAGCATAGTCCACACGAGGATGAGCGAATTCATGCACCGGAATGAGTACCTTGGAGTATCAGTTCAAAAAGGCTTCATGCGCGGCGTCTCGGGCTGCCTCGAGCACAACTCTCTCCTGGCTGCTGCCATCAAGGATGCGAGACAGCACGAACGCCAAATCAATGTATGCTGGCTCGACCTAGAGAATGCCTTTGGGTCAGTCCGACACAGTCTCCTCCACTTTGCACTCCGCTGGTACAACTTCCCACCAGTCGTGCGTGACATTGTAGCCTCCTACTACAACTGTCTGACTTTCCATGTTAAAACGCAAGAATGGACTACCCGCTCTATACCATATTCAATTGGACTATTTCAGGGCTGTTGCCTCTCCCCGACGATTTTTAATATAGTTTTTAATATACTTCTGGAAAGCCTGAGCCAGTTTGACAGGAAGTGGGGCTACCGTTTTAAAACAGACGGCCAATACACCTCGTCGTGCCTCGCTTTTGCCGACGACCTAACTTTCATTACCAGAAGCCCCAAGCAGCTTTCCCTGCTATTACAGAAAGTGGAGCTTTTCTGCGACTGGTCAGGCTGTATAAAAGTGAAGCCCTCCAAATGTTTTTGCCTTGGACTCGCCCGCATGGGCACAAAATTTACATCCTATGACCCCAAATTGGTCTATAAGGGCTCTAATATCTCCCTTATAGACCCAAACAATCATTTCAAATTCCTCGGCAGAAAAATCACCCATCAGGGAAAAGACGTCTCGGGCGATCATGTTATAGAGCATTTCAAAAGTTGCCTGGCGAAAATAGATGCCTTGCTAATTTCTGGCCCTCGTAAGGCCTGGATCTATGACAATTATCTAACGTCACATTTGTCATGGCCCTTTCTTATTTACGATTTTACCAAAACCCAACTGTCCCGTCTAGATGCACTGGTGACAGCTAGTTTAAAATCCTGGCTGTCCTTAGCCAAACCAGCTGACCCCTCGACTCTCTTCAGGTCCAAACAAAATTTTGGGCTAGCGCTTAAACTGCCCTCTCTGCTCTACGCCAACTCCAGAATAACCAAAAATTCGATTCTGTGCAATTCCAAAGATCCGGCAATATCGAAGCACGTAATAAGTGGCTGTAGTGATTCAAATGAACTACAAGCCCGCGTAGACTTCCACAAAAGGTTCCTTACTGGAATCAGCCAGAATGGCACTGGTCTGGGGTATGGCAGTACAACCACGAGCGACGTGGACTTGAAGAAGTCTCTTTTGCGGGGAGATTACGACAGCAAGAGTATGGCTCATGCTATTGGCCTTCAATGCCAGAATGATTGGACAACAATTGGTGACTTTTGCATTCCGCCTCCAATGCACTGGAAGGTAATGCTCTATGACTGGACGCCAGAGATGCTGAAATTTTATTTGAATGCCTTTCAGCATACACTTCCAGACCCCAGTAACCTCGCTCGTTGGAGCTTTGCCGAGGATAGTTCTTGTCCCCTCTGTAGCAATACCCCTTGCACAGCTAGGCACATTCTAGCTGGCTGCAAGGTGGCCTTAGATCAAGGACGGTACACTTACCGCCATGACAAAGTTCTCGCTGTTATTCGCGAGGTAATTAGTCTCTCAGTGGCTCGTGCCAACAAGGGTTTGACAGTATCCTCCAAACCCCCAATACAGTTTGTGCGGGATGGCTCTAAAGGCAAAAAACATTTAACTACAAAACCTTTCTCAATAATCGAGAAAGCTACAGATTGGATTCTGGAGGTTGATTCGGTCTCTAAGCAGTATAAATTCCCTGAAAGTCTCGGATGCACAGCCCTCCGTCCAGATATAACTCTTTACTCTCTATCTCGGAAGGTGGCTCTTATCGTAGAATTAACTGTTCCATGGGAATCAAATATCCCAAAAGACCACGAGTACAAATTAAATAAATACCATGATCTTGCAAATGCCGTAACCCGGAACGGCTTCACTGTTCACCTTCACGCGGTGGAAGTTGGCGCTCGTGGCCTGCCAGCTAAATCTCTATTTCACCTCTTTAAAGATCTTGGCCTTTCCAGAAAAATAATCAACTCTTTCTTAGAAAAATTATCTAAAACTGCGATTTGCGCATCTCAAATTCTATGGCTTCGAAGGGGGAGTGAATGGGTGGCAAGGTGAACGCTCACATGTGGCAAGACAGCTGTCCTAAACCTACCACAGCCGGTTCGTAAGTCCGGAATCCACTGCTCACCCCCCAGAAGTGTAAAAAATAGTATTATGATGGGCCCGACTCCGGTCGGTGAATTCCATGGCAGCTCCGTTTGTATTTATTTATATACTGTTTTGGACAGATGTTTCGAGATCATGAAGAAGCAGTCAAAACGGTTATTTAACAACTCTAACTTCGTAATAAAATTATTCTCTCAAGAGTATGGTGTTTACTGCCTGGCGTGAAGTAAGAAGCTGAAAACTGAAAGACGGAATATTTTTTTTTCTTTATTTAACATTAATTTGCTGTGTATATCTGATCATTCCGATGTGCCCCACGTATAACTAAATTCTCTCCGAATACATTTTCATTGGCTGAAATAAAATGACCGTATAAACTGAAACGAGGGCCTGAAACCTTGTTAAATAAATTTCTCCGGACGCACAGTAAGTTAATGACATGTTGTTTCGCAAGATACGTCCATTAAAATCGTGTCGGTTATTTATGACCGCGGTCGTGGAAGAATTTTGGCTGGAAATAAATATTAATTGAGGCATTCGACCGAAAAGATTAGTCGCAGATGTTCGCAGCATCCCGGAAGAACGACCGTTAATAATAATATCCTGAAATTTATGAAAAATATTTAATTCTGAAATGACCGCAGAGATATATTAATGTTAAGAGGAAATTGATGTAACGATTTGGATCTTGCAGCTGTTTGAATAGTCAGTGTTATACAAATCGGTTTTGGCGACCAAAATATCACATTTTTGTGTTTCATATGTCCATATATCTTCATAAGTTATATAATAAAACTGTAAAAATATGGAATAAAAGGTAAAGATTTGAATTTAATATCATATTAAAAAAATATGACACAAAATGTCGATATACATGGAGTTGATAGAAATGGCTTACTGATGGGATTGATTTTAGGTTTCTTTTAATTATTATTTATATTAACGACCTGCACCTATATAATGCAAAATAACTATGCGGCGTTTTATTTATGGATTTGTTAAACTGTATTTTATCTAACAACAATACTTATTACTAAGGTTACTTAGTTTTTTTTAAGGTTCCTTCCATTGCAGCTCATATAATCAAGTTCTTAAAAATATATTATGCACTATCATTGTCTCCTGACGTTCGGCATATTCTGTGCGGTGGCGTCAATACATCAATAGATTGATTAGCCACGCAGTAATTGCTACTCTTATGTAGATTAAAAGACGACAACGATTGTTATAATATTTTGGGAGGGCAGATTTAGCTAGACCATCTTATATTATTTAATTTAACCATCTTTAAAAAAACAGCTTTTGGCCCTAACCTTACATGCTGAAGATTATGATAGGGTGACTTTCAGTGCAACTTAAGGGCTCTCTAGATGATCAAGCATGCTGGTCAAGCATCGCGTCGTGGGCTGGGAGGGGATCGTAAACCGCAGGAAATAAGCAAATATATTTTTCAATATTTACGAAAAATGCTCTGCTGAAAACTTAACGCGACGCGAAGCTTGTCAAGCATGCTTGATCGTATAGAGAGCCCCCCTTATGCTGCCATATTGACCATATTTTCATATTATATGAACTGCAGTTGCATTGGTTAAGATTAGACGGCACAGAAACTCACTGTCTTGCAATGTTAAAAAAAGACGTAAATAATGCTTATATAGTATGTACGTAATTCGTATCTTCTACACGTATTTCACTTTCACTCATTTTACAGCTAACTATTTAGAATACTTTTCTGGTTTTTTTTAAATTTTATGCTGTTTGAAAGGATTTGCTTGAATAAACGAAGAATTAGCCATTTCGAGCTTCTTATTTCACAAAAGTTGCGAAAAGGTGATATGACCAGCCATTCATTTTGTATCTGTCTAGTGCTATGTTTCTGTTGGACATACATTCTGATTTCTTCAGTCTCAAAATATTAAACATTCTATTATTTATAACTAACATTCTATAATATTAAACATTCTATAATTAATAATACTGTCACAATAATTAAAAAGTCTTGTTACGTCGTGTCTGAATTTAAGTCGAATATTATTTGAAACTATCATTTTTAAAATGCGGTTTTTTAGGGACGTGATAGGCAGTATTTGAATAAATATTTAACACAAAACCTCACCTTTTACGGGTTAAAAAACGTGTGATAGTATTTAATTGTATATTCTTTAGAAGCAAAACATTTTTTAAAAACTTCCCAATTAGTTAACTACACGGAGTGAAAGAGAGATTTATTAAACACAGATGGTATAAAAATTACACAATATCATTTAAGAAATCGTAAATTATCCTAGTTTCAATATCTATATCAATCTATCTAAGCAAATACAAAGTACAAATAGCTAATACCTACTCGAAATGTTAAATCAGATTTGCAAACAAAACTTACGTGGATGATCGTGCTTAAAACTTTGTAGACCATCGGCGATTTTAGAAATGCCTTTATTAGTGTCTATCTTGAACCTCTTGTCTGCGAAAGTTTGGCAGTATGGATCTAATAGAAGTTTCCTAGACCCAAGAAGAAACTTATTGTTTGGATTCATGGCATAGAGTTGCAGTACCTAATATTTTGTATTAGTTTCGAAGTAATTAAAATAATTACTGGATACTTTTCATCTTCGGAGCACAGATTTAGTTAACGAAATGATTTTTATGATTATGAGATTTAGAGTCTATTGTAGGCAATATGGTAATTACATATTCAATATCCAAAATCTATATTTTCTATTTTTAACCGACTTCTAAAAAGTAGGAGGTTTTCAATTCGGTTGTATCTTTTTTTTCTTAATGTTTGTTAACCTTCTTTTTTTTCTTGTTGTTTCATAACCTTCGAACTCTGCTATTTATGAACCGATTTGAAAAAATCTTTTTTTATATAAAGGGATATACTTGCAGATTTCTCCCATTTTTATGAAAATCCTCGGTCCCGTACCAAATCCGAGCGTGTGTTACGGCTATAAGAGCTAAAAGTGAAAAATTCGTATAATATTACAATATAATTTCTGAAAAGGTCGATTGCCGTGTCTAGATCGCCATCTATAGTGCGCCACCATACTGTTATAACACGAAAGTTGCTATATTGAACATAATAATAGAAGATTAATCAATTCTTAGATTTTTGAGGCCATCTATAAGTTATATTTCATAAGGAAATCCTGATTGTCAAATTGTACTACGCTATATATTCAATGATGGTAGGTACAACTTTAAGAGCTCGACCGTCTTCGTAATATTATTATACCTTTCATCTATGCGAATACTGACAGACAGCATTGTGCTCCAGACGGGGGCATTACAACGTCAGTAAATAACCTTCAAAGTAAGTGAGGCACGCTCGCAGGCACTAGCGTTTGATGGCCGGAGGCATCAGCCAAGTTCCTCTCAATTGGGCGACGTCATAAAACGTCATTCGCCGCGCCGCCGCCGTCCCAGACATGCCCGCTTCAACCCTTTCGCCCATTTCGCCCCTATGACTCCTCACTAAATCACATTCGCACATAGCCGCCGGCGTTTAAGCGTACCATTAAAATCAAATGTAAATTTTATTCGCTCTTCCTTTAAATCGCTACACGGTGCGGGCTACGATTCTGTACTGAAAGCAACTTGTTGGTATGCTCGACCAACCAGGCTATGAGAGAGAAAAAGCGTTTATCGCTTCACACCTGACTCTCGATGCTGGCACTTTAGGCTCAGACTGGCTCCTTTGGGGGCCCTTGGCTAGAGACTGAAGATCCCTGTTCAGTGAAGACCCCTCCTCTATAAAGAGGGTGGTCCGGGGGAAATTAATTGAAAATTATGAGTTTTAAAACCACATTTCACACTATTTTGGCACTGGAAAAGTATTTGATTATACGCATGATTTTTATCAAAAATTACGATTTTATTTTGTAGTTTACTTACACTTATGTACAATATATTTTTATACATATTTCAATCATATCTAAACTTGGTACACACTAGATAAAATAGTAATCATGACAAGTGGTTTATTACATGTGCCGATAATATTTTGTATGAATATCAGGGTTACAAATATTATTAGATTTAGACCACTACATGTACTAAAGCCATTATCTAGACCTAATGCAGTGCCTTAATAAAAATATTAAATTAAAGTAAACCGTAATTAGCCGCTTGCTTGCCCGTGTCAACTAGTAGTTAACAAATCGAGAATTTAGAATTGACCATGTCAAGTAGTAGTTAACATAACCTTGAAGTCAGCTTTGCCCGTGTTAACTGGTAGTTGACATTGCATTTCACTCAGCTATGACCATGTCAACCTGTGGTTAACATCGCTCTCGCCGTCGAAAAAGCTGATTCTACCCGTCTTTATCGCTCCAGGGCCTAATTTGTATTATTTGTCCCGTTTCTTCGTGAAATTTCCCCTCCACACAATCCCAGTCAAGCATACAAGCCATAGACAAAAGTCAAGAAAAAAAATAAAAACGTTCCGTTTCACTCCAGTTCGATTCATGCTTTATTCGGTGAGGGATGTGGTGCGATAAAAAAGTGATTTTCTTCATAAATCCAGTGTTATTCTTGGAGATTTTTTGTGAACATCAAGGTAAGTAAATAACTAACAGGTAGATATAAAAATTCCAACATTAAACATAAGATTTAACCTTTTTTCGAGACCTAACAACATACGATAGGTAGATGTTTGCGCGCAACATGGAAATGATTGCCTTTATTTTGATCATTTTGATTGTATTTTCCTAGTAAATTCGTTTTAGAAGTTAAATCTGTTAATCATCTATCAAATTACAAGTACAAAGGCAATAATTTCGATGTCTAAATCGCAATAATTTCGATTTGTAAATAACCTTGAACGCGCTCAGCGGTACTTCAGCGTGTTTTTTGTTTAGCTTTGACTTTTATGATTTTAAATTATGACATTGTACAAGTGTTATACCTTTTTAGAATGGGGATAAAGAGTTCTTTTTGTATTTTGATTTAATTTTTCTCTATCCATAAGTGTATAGAACAAAAAAAACTGATAATCTGAGTGATTTTACTGAGTGTATGAGAACTGTTTTAGAAATATGCATATTTCTCAAATGTGGTAAATGCTATCCGCATGATTTTTGTTTGTTTTCAAAGAATATAAGACTACTTATTTGGTGTTAGTTATTTTTTTTTCCTAAAAGTGATATTTGTGCATTTAATAGCCTTGTTAAGTTAAGATAAATTACGCCGCACGGCGCCAGATATTGGTATGGAAACAAAGGCCTTTTAAATAATAAATATCTATGAACAAGTGATATTTTTTTTTCTTATTCTATTATTTATTATATTGAAAACATAATCAAAGAATAAAAACCATATGTCATCGCTGTTATTTTTGAGGTATGAGCTTATGAATACAAGACGAGCTTCAAAACGCCCTACTTCTAAGTTCAGCATAGCATAACTCTGCACCAAAGTCGTAATTTGATAAACAAAAGATAACATTGTTTAGCTAGTTTCATAATAAACATAAATATATATAACACTTGACACTTTTTTAAACAAATTGAGTCACAAGAAACGATTTTGTGAAACCCGACCCACGCGCTGACGGCGCAAAAAATGGCGGGCAAAGGGTCGTCACGTTTTTTTCGTGGGACATTTGAGGTAGGCACGCGCTGAGGGCCCGGGGCAAAGGCACGTTGCGCGCGGACCCCCCTTGGGCAAGCGAGCGGTTATTAAACAAAGCTATGTAAAGAAAAATGTTGTCTTTTAATACGATTACGTTATTATAATCCAATGAAAAAAATATCGAAATTAATTATTTGCTATTTAAATCAATAAGTATTCTAACCTAACAGGTTTTTAGCCAGTTCTTCACTAGTCGTGGCTATTCATATTATATACTTACATTTTTATTCAAGTTATAAAATAAATCCTTTTTGAGGCCCCTTTGGGGCCGGCCTTCTTAAGTCGGGAACTCTCGGCGATCGCCGACCAGCCGACCTGGCCAGACCGGCCCTGTGACCCTCCCCAGTATCCATGAAATATTCAGCATGCCAAATTTATCTATGGTCCAATTGATTTACATGGGCCATAGAAAAAAAATCATGATGTTTTTTATTTGAGAATAGACCCTCTGGTTCGTGTGCACGTTTTTCTTGAGCGTAGCTACGAAATATTATTATTGCTTATAATAAACAGAATGAGTGTTAATTTCGGTACCCGAAACTCAATTTTTAGTACATGAATCGAGAAAAAAGTTATACCAGAAGGATTGGTTTTTCACAAGCAAGGGTCCCATGTATAATTCATTTGTACTCTTATTTATAATCATTTACTTATTAGCAAATTAATTTTATGTACTACTCTTTCTAACACAATATTTCGTCCGAATTATAAACATTGTAATTTTACATTTTCAGCGTTTAAAACGTATGAAATCATTTACTAAACCGATCCAAATTCTAAGGCTGAATACGTTGTAAAAAGGAAAATAAAATTCACATTCTCTTTCTAACGCCTCTAGAACTTGCTTGCTTTTATTTTTTTTTTCCAAATCCTTTATATTTCAATAATAATCATGTATTTAAAGTAATTATTTAATATCATAATTACAGTGAAAGGTAATTTGCTTCATTAATATTTTGCAAAAACTTAATTTATTTGCAAATTTACTTATAAATCTGTAAACCTGTATAATATTAAAAGATAGTTATAACGATGGTATTGATGAATTACAAATTTGTGGAAGAATTAACAATAACTATTGAGAGACTTGATGATTTATAGAAATGACAGAAATTTTCGCATTAGAATCAAATATAATCCATTATAGAAATCATTCTGGGTTTACAGAAATTCAATATTTTGCTTTTAGCTTTTTTCACAAATCTTTATTTATTATTGTCCCTCGTGTCCTCGTATTCTGCCGGTATTGAATTGATCAAGTGATCTGAAACTTTAAGTAGCTTTTTCTGGATCAGACGGATGAATTTCACGAGGGTCTATCCTTCGGGTATATTATTTTCAGCCTTTTTATAATAGACTCGTAAGTTTATATAATTCGCTATACAGGATTAAATATTTTAAGGTTACAACTTGATTAGATCAAAAAATGTAATGCAAAATCAACACTGTTTTCTATATTTGCGTCTTCTCCGCTAATAAAATAAATACATATTTTGATGTGTCTTCATTTTATTATAAACTCATTGATTAAATTATATATGGTACTAGTTTCCTCTGCCTCTTGGTAGAACCTGCACATTTTCGTGTCCCGGAGCATGTGTCTGTTCAGGTTACAATGCCCGGTGAGCGCCCTCACCAGTATGCGTAGATTGTTCCTATTTAGCGATAAGGCCTTACGGGTAGCCTTACGGTCGTAAGCAGGTAAACCAATGATAGCAATAATAACATTCAATTAATAGTGCCATCTATCGCAATTCTCATATAGGCAGATTATTTATTTATTTATTTATTTATTTATTTATAACGTACAAGAACAAAAAAATACAAGGACATGCATACTGTTGTACATGAGGAATAATTAAGAACAAACATTATAATAGCGAAAAACATAGCTCTATGGATATAAATATGCTAGCATATCCGATATTATACGGAGATGGAATCTGTTATTCTATCTGAACATCAAAGTTTGTAATTATTGTGTATTGAAACCTGTATACCAAATTAAAATTTGACATCTTTATATAAATAATATTAAATTAAAAGAGTGATGATTTTAAAATTCGTATGTTATTATATACCCTATTGGCGCCTTTAAAGCGCCATCATCAGTGCGCCGTTATACTCGTACTGTTATACCAATTGACTATTTTAATATAGGATTTATCAATTTTTGGAAAAATAACTGCCATCTACAAGTTGCGTTTCGTAGTTCCATAATCCTTGTTGCAAAAATTGTAGTACAACGTTGAGCAATCTAATACATTATATAATCAATTATATATCAAATGGTTCTCGTATCTTGCATGTAAGATGTCGCTGTATTCATATCGTAACGAAATGCTATTAGTTAAAATATATGTCATCATTCTCACGCTAGGAATACAGTTTTTCTATAAATGTTTACTCCTATTCTCAGATTTGAAAAGATAATTAACACGAAATATTCTTCTGTCACCGCTAAAGCCAGAATGCTTAAAATGATTGACGCGCGGAGTAGTCCCGTAGAGTGTCGCGGAAAGATCATTAATCGTTGACGACTCGCTGCGTCTCGCTGCAAGTCTCGCCGCGAGTACGGAATTGCTCGGCGACGACGAGGCTACATGTCGCCGCGTGGTTTACGGTCTTGCGTTCATTAATTTCTCACATTTCGTCATTAACGTCGACTAACTGGGAACCGCGGTAACTTCTTTAGCACATGGCACCGCTTTTATGACACATAACACCCTGCCCTCTGCTGGCGATATTGTAATTTCACCGGAGCGGAAACTTCGTTTGAGTTTGAGAGAGGACGGTTTCCGAGAGCTTTAGCCCTTTATACCTTCGCCATTTCACGCAAATTTCAATAAAGAATTGAATGCGGTATAATCGACTGGAGGCAGGGCGGTTAATAAACAGTATTTCAGGAGCAGATTTATTATAAAACGAAATAAGATAGAGTTTTTTCCTGAGTCTTTCGCGTTGCCGTCTGCGGAACATTCAAGGCTGTTTCGGTAATAGTTCATCTAAAGTGCCTGTGTGTCGTCAACTGACGAACTCGCAGTAAATATGTTCTTGAAATATAGGCCTGGAGTTTGGGTTATAATGCAAGTGTTAAGCGAGTCATGATATAATGACGATTAAAGTTAAAGATTTCGATTAGGTACTTGTTGCGCTCATAACCTGGGACCTAGGGGGATCGTGCAGTTTGGTTCTGATGGCCTGCATATTTTTTCCAAGGTCAGCCCAACTCACAGTTCAGCTCCCATCCGGTAGCCTTCTCGAAGAGAAACTAACCTGGAAAGGCCTCTGTGAACTCTGAGTGCGACCGTAACTTCGTTTGTGAGATCTGGGGAAAATGAGCGGTTTGCGCACCGTGCGGTATCAGGCAATCAATTTTGCACTACGGCGAATAACGAGGCGTATCTGGAATCCTAAGCAGCTGGCATTGATGTTGACCTGATATTAGCCACATTTGAAACGATCCGTTGGCTACCCGATCCCGTATGATATAGACAGACTAAGTAAGCCTCAGCCAAAAATTAATTCGAACTGAATTACAGCTTATAAACGGTAGAGGCTGCGCAAGCAAATTCGAATCTATGTAACTTCGCAGTAACTTCACAGGTCTTTCACAGTACTGCTGTAAGGTATAACGACGTTGTCGATATTGATAGGAGGGAGATTATTTTTATACTTGGCAATGAGTGACCGACTTACGATGACCATTGCTTGGGGTTTTCACGGATTAAGAAGCAGGCCGTGGTTACGAGACCACACCGCTATCGAATTTAAATCAAAGTTTAATGCAGTTATAGCACTGGACGCATCCATGGGTGCGAAATTGGCATAGAGTTGAACGTCGTCAACATATAGGTGGTATTTACATGACAAATTTTCAGAGATGGAGATAGTAAACAAGCAGAAAAGGAGAGGAGATAAGAATTCCACCTTGGGGCACACCGGCTATAATTTTCGCCCAACTCGAGAGCAAGTTTTTGACCGATACCCGTTATTCGCGTTCATGTAAGTAGAAATAAAACCAGGCAGTGGCTGAAGGAGATAGGATTAGATTATGCAAGCGGGCTAAGAGCACGTCAAAATCTACAGAGTTGAAGGCACTGCTGAAGTCGAGGAGGATTAAGACCGTCAGCTGACGGCGATCCATAGCAACTCGGAAATCCTCAGTAATTTTAGTGAGAGCGGTTGTAGTACTGTGGCTAGAGCGGAAAAACCCGACCGCAGAGGGTTAAGTAAGCTATGTTGAACGAGGAAATGGTTCAACTGAGAGAAGACAATTCGCTCAAGAAGTTTAGAGAGTGTTGGTAGAATCGAGATCGGTCGAAAGTCCTTGCAAGCGTAAGGATTAGAGCATTTTGGTACAGTAACAACAATGGCAAGCTTCCACTCAGTTGGAAAAGTGGCCGAAGTAAGGGAATGATTTATAATGTGCGTAATTACTGACAATACCTCAGCCTTGTTCGGTAGTAATAAGGAAATATTTAGTCATTCGTTCCCGGTTGCTTTTGTTTTCACTTCACTCAGGAGTTTATCAACTACTGCAGAGGTAATCGGGTTAAATCCAAAAGCCGGCCAATGAGTCCTCGGTTTCGCTTCTATGGATTTTAAAGTAGCCAACTTTAGCGCGGCGCTCATGGAAACCGTAGGAGGAATAATGGATGTAAATAATGTTGGATGCAATAACTATCAATAATAGTCTTTTGTTGTGCAGTATCACGATATTACGGCTTGTTGGCTGCTTAATCGAAGATTGAATTATTAGTTGACGAAATAGAAGATATCAAGTAATTAATATCACATTACTAAAATTGCGCTCAAAGCTTGCAGATGTTGCATTGGGAATATCCATACAGCATACAGTTTGTAGCAGGATATAAAAAATATTTGACTCCAATAATAGTAAGGCTGATACTGCAATTTCCTGATAAAATTCAGAAGCTCTCGGTTATATTTGAGGCCACTACCGCCTCGTGAACTATGATTTTCTAAATCTCGAGTCGACTGACCATTATTTGCATACATTAGTCTCCAATTAGTCATTATTGACCAACCATTAGTGGGCACGAACTATATAATATAATTTTCTCGCTATTTCGACCCTAAAATCAATCGTTGGGAAGAGGCAGTCAAAACAAAAGAGTTTTCAGCGTGAAAGTATCCTAGCTTCAAAAATTCATGGTATTGTTCTCTCTGGTCGTTGTTTCTAGAAATTATTTTCACTTCCATTTTCAGCATTTTGTTTTGTTTCATGCTTCCAATCCTCCAAATGTTTTATATCATCCCTTCGGAGTTCTACATATTTTATATATTGTCACGTAACCAGGAGGGGGAGGGGGGGGGGGGGGTCAAGTCTTACGATGTGTTTTTTATTGGAAAATACTCCAAAAATGCTTGTGAAATTTGAAACATACTTGGGACACTATGAATTTTATAATTACCTTAATAAGAGATTTTTTATAAACCTCAAACAAGTTTCTGGCTACTTGCCTGATTATGTAGTTCTTAGCCTAATTGGTTTGTACAAATTTATACTAGTCTTTCCAAAAACAATTGTATTATGATTGCATTTATCACCTTTGCTTCGCCTTAAAAGTAGCCTAAATCCGTGCCTGAATAAATTATATATATTACATTTTATTTCTATTTTATTTTGTTTAGGAAACAAACAGTTATTATATGTGCGTACACCAATATTTCTTATAAAACCAGTGACAATACTCATAAATTATTTTGCCAAAATTTAAACAAATCAAGGTTGCGCGAACGAATTATAAAAAAACATAAATAATAATTATTAAACATAAATATTAATAATATTTCAGCATGATTTAAAGAATAATAAAATGATATAATACGTTTTACCACATTGAAGTCCCAGGCCGGTAGCCTACTTCCATCCCGGCTGCCACGTGGGCGTCCACGCCTAAAACTCCGCGCAGACTGCAGCCGCTCATATCTCGCAGTACAAATTACACTGAAATTGATTGTAAAAATAACAATGAATTATTACATATCATTATGAATTATGTTGTTTAATTTTGAATTAAATATTGGATTTTTTGCATTTTACTTTGTGAACCTGTAATAAAATCAAACGGAAATTTCAATTGGTTATGTTTTGAGCCCTCAAAAATCCAATAATGTGTCTTTCTACAATTTAAAATATTAGAACGACTTTAATGGAGTTAAATGCAATTTTTAATCAGGATGTTCATACAGTAGCATACAATAAGACCAACATGCAATTTTAGTTCTTATTGACATATTTCAATATTCCTAGACTTTTAAGCTGTAATATTTTTTGGTATCCACATTATTTATAATTAATAAATAAATATAAATGAATATAATTTCTGCAATTTAATATTCAATATAATGTCAAATTAATAAAAAGCTCGAGTCATATCATTATTCAAGAGAATATTTGTTAATTTAATATATCTGTATTAAAAGAGGAACCTACTTGTATCAATATAATACATAATATGTAAGTATATAGATATTATTAGGTATTGAAATTGTTTCTATAGCATTTTCAAAATAAAATACAAACGGAGCTGCCATGGAATTCGCCGACTGGAGTCGGTCCCATCATAATACTATTTTTTACCTGTGCTTCTGGGGGGTGAGCAGTGGATTCCGGACTAACCACCGGCTGTGGTAGGTTTAGGACAGCTGTCTTGTCACATGTGAGCGTTCACCTTACCACCCATTCACTCCAACTTCGAAGCCATAGAATTTTAGATGCGCAAATAGCGGTTTTAGATATTAATTTCTAGGAAAGAGTTGTTTTTTTTTTGGAAAGACCAAGATCTTTAAACAGGTGAAATAGTGAACAGTGAAGCCGGGTGACGGCATTTGCGAGATCATGGTATTTATTTAATTTATACTCGTGGTCTTTTGGGATATTTGATTCCCATAGAACAGTTAATTGTACAATTATCAAAATATATTAAAATTATCAAAATATAATAATAATAATAATTAAACGCTTTATTTGCTTTAACAAAACGGCGAGCTTATTGCCTAAAAGCAATATCTTACAGCTAACCTTAACCTAGTGGAATAACATGTTATGCGGTAAAAATAAACTAATAAATTAAATTTTAATCATTTAAATTCAGCAGGGAAACAAAACAATAAATTTAAGAAAAAAACAAACAATAAACCTATAATGACGCAAGGAACGCAATAGGGAGGAAAAAATAGGGAAAAATAAGGAAAAGTTTATGAGCGTGGGTTCAAGTGTTCTTTGAGCCTGCGTTTGAAGCAATACAATATAGTATTTTGTAGTAAATATTTACTGGAATAATGACACGGCCCAAACTAATTATAGGGCATCACGCTGAATAACAATTTACAGAAAAATTATCTTCCTATATTTATTTATTGAAATTAATAATGTGGACAGTAGGAGGTATTGCAGTTTAAAAGTTTAGAAAAATTTAGAAACGGTAATTAGTACGGAAATTGCATGGTGGTCCCAATTGCATTGTTGGAACTTCAGCCCAATATACCCACAACAAAAAAGTAATTTCTACAGAATCGAAACCGCAAATTCGCTCAAATCTACACGAGTCAGCTGCAGTTGATTTCCAACTAAATTCGTCATTTTTTGCACAGTCAAGTGATGACTAATGTCATTTCTTCTGATCGATACGAAATTAACACACATTTCTCACCCCACTCACAACTATTGCGTCACTGCTTACAATATAAAACGCAGTACATTTCGATCTATCGATATCATTCCCTGGAGGACAGTATCCGCGCATTATCAAGTACTCGCGCTCTTCTTTATCTTCGAGTCAACAAATCACGCATAGTATACGCGACTATCATTTTCTTCGAATCTATCGCGGCGCTCCACACTTTGGATACACAACCACGGCTTCACCTCGCGCCCACACTACCTACACAACGGCGAAATAACAATCAAGGCGTTACGAACTGGTAACCTACTACAGACCTTCTGATTAAATACTTCAACTTCAACATCCACGACTTTCAATCCAGGAGAAATCTTCCTGATGAGAACCACCCTTCGCTCACAATCAATTGGAGTCTAGTGAAGGGTGGCCACTCTCACAGCATCATCCATTGTTCTGCGATATATAAAGCTTGAACAACGCGTTCTAAAGTTACAGTTACAGGGTCATTAAAGTTTCAACTAACTCTGTTTGCATTGCAAGACTGAAACGTGCCAAAATACACATGCCAACTCAGCTTCCTTCTGGTAAAAAATGGCGTGTTCCGCGCGGGCGCCGCTCCAGGCCCAAGTTGCGGAACAAAGAATTTTCACCGCTTTAATAAAATTAAAGCATAATACCGCGTGGCATTGTGGCCCAAAAAGCCGTGACGATTTTTTGGCGGTTTCGAAGACTATGTTGCTGCGGAGTTTAAAACTTTCGATAGTGGCCCGTATTCCGTTTCTAGTAGGTGCCTAACTTGGGGTCTAAAAACGCGCTAAAACGGTCTAAAAACGCGCTAGATCGTGCTTATGTAGAGCTTATCAGGTGCCTAAATTGACGTTAAGCACTGTCTAGACCCTTTTTGGTATTCCGTTTTTACAAGTGTCATGGCGGATGGGTCTTGTTCGGGGTATTAACTAAGAACGGTCCTAATCGAGCAGTCGCCGTGTAGCTCTTGTTTCTCTCGTGATTTTCAAGATTTTTTGTCGCGATTGCAATGATGATAAAAGCCAATGCTCAGCATTGGCTTTTAAATCGAATAAGATGAGCGCCGATTATCGTAAGTAATAGTTAATTAATATTTAAATTTTGCCCTGAAAATTCTGTGTCAATATTTTTTGTACATTACGATAAATATCCTTTTACATATTTTTAGTCTTGTATATTGTATGATAATCCTTGTATATTTGTGTTTAAAACAAACGAAAACGTGGCGACAATGAGCGTGCGGTGACGAGACGACGCGCGGCGGGGGGGCTAGCGAGTGACCGAGCTGTCAAAATCAAGACCCCGCTTTGGAACGGCCATAGACAAAATGGAAAATTTTAAGATTTAAGAGCGGTTCCTAATTTTGATGAAACGGAATACCAACAAAATAACGAAAGTGCTTAAGTTCCAAATTTTTAGCACTAGCTTAATTTAAGCCTGCGTGAAAAAGAATACGGGCTAGTGCCGATAATATCAACAAGACTTATCGTATGCAGAAATTCGGTTTATTTTCGGTCTACGAAAGTACGATCACGTGTCCGAATATAGGACATTACTAATGTGGCTGTAAATACGCCAAAGGAGAACTTAATTTTATTTTTCTGTGATCTCTTCTTATCGTCGCTATCAATATTTCTGTTTTTCCAATTACTAAATACCCACGTACTAATACTCCAATCGGCTTCGGATCGTTACAGGACTCCCCAATAAAAAAGGAGTGTAAAAAGTTCAGGTTTCATCTATGTATGTTTTCCGTTTTTTATTCCGCTATAACTTCTAAACGATCAAAGTGATTAAGAAATGTGTGATATTGTTAGAACCGTTATGTCATACCGAGTGTAATAGGATACGTTAACTCTCAAAATATATAGTAAATAGTTGTCTAAATGTACAAATCTACTAATGTCAATAGATTAACATAAATATATCGCGTTTAGTATCAAATGACAGGTCTAATTGAGTACATTCCTAAGATATATGTGAGGGACCACCCCTCACAAGACTCCAAATTATTCGATGTGAGGTGGTGGTGTCAACTTACGAGTTATCTCCGTATTTAAAGGCGGTTTTGATAAAGCCGAAGATATTTATTGATTGAATCGATTGAATATTGTCAGTTATAACGCTTGCCGAATTAACGAGTGCCCGGATTACTTTATCGAGACGCGAGGGTTGCGCGACGGCGGTTATGTAGAAAAGTGGATGAGGATTGTATGTGTGCTCCTAGTATCTTGTACTGGGCACGGCTCGAGTCTGCGGGATTACAGATTGATGCTTCGAGACTCAGGGAAAATGAGGAAAGGAAACCAAGGAGCCGGATCCGTTGAGTGACCTCGTAGAGGGGTACTGGATATGCCGTCGCAACCTTGGGGTAAGGTGATCAATCGGGGACTGATAATTTGGTTGCTTTTTGGCCGGTTTATATAGGCCGTGCAATGATGTAATTTAAAATATTCTGAGTGAAACTATTGTTTCATCGTTCTGATTCATAGCTGCACGAGTCAAAATAATAGCTGAATTGTGTCAGTGGATTTCACTGGAAATCGATGCATTTGTTGATCGTAAGTAGTGGACTTAAGGTCCGTTACATATATATGTATCTATACGGATTAATACATAAACCACAAATATTTCATAAAAAACATAAAAAAAATACAATAGATAGTTCACTTTTTGTAAAGGCAGTCGAGTTTTTTATTCCTTTTAATATATTTACTTATTTATTGAATCATACGTAGGTGGTCAAGAGCTACAATGCAGAAACCTGTTCACTTTTCTGATTGTTTCCAGTATTAACCACCTTCTGCGTTAGGTACGTGTTTTAGCCCGTGTCGAGTCCCCACGTCGAGAGTGAATCATCAATAATAATTTAATAGGATAAGATACATATGCGAATTTATAGCGTGAAGTTTGTAACATCCGACGTTTAGGCGTTGTTGCATCAGCCGTTGTCCACGGTAGCGTCTACCGTGACTCTATATACCATTGATTCCCAAAGCGGTATATATAGACACCCAGGGGTCTATTTCGAATGCACGCGGTGTCCACATCAGCGAGAAAAAAATGGGGTACACGAGAGGTAAATAAAAGTCCACGTTAGCGGACCCCTTTTAGACAGTTCACCATAAACATGCGTTCTATAAATCTCATATTACACATAAACAGATGGTTTGTAGAGCATAATATTTGAAACTTGTATAAACGTACTACTATATAATAATACCATTTAACATACATGCGCGTCACAAGTGTCGTGGAAGAAAATTAACTATCAAATTATATTGCATCACTATTCGATTGTGGAGGCCAACGGACATGAGTAACGAGGGAAAATGCAAGCGAGATGGGTGAATATTTTGCAATTCAACGGGTATCTGTGCGAACGAGTAGGATAGACGCGTCACATGAATGAGCAAACGTGACAGTGCTACATGTGCAGTTATGTGTGGCTCCCTCAAATTCTTGGTACTTCAAGGTCGTGGTAACTTTCAATAAAGCTGTGAATAAAATTTGTATATATTTTTAGTTATTTTTAACTCTCTACTTTGCCAAAAACCCTATGAAAGTGATCAACATGGGGCTAGCTATCGAAACACATTTGAAGTTAATACGTTAAAGAGAATTAATCACCAGGTATGCAGTAATCTGAAGAAAACAGGTACAAAAAAGGAGAAAAAGAAGAAACTCAAATCCGACTCATATAGAACAGATCTTCCTTATAATATACAATACAAGACAAACATCACTACAAAGTGAATATGTATCCTCAGATGGATTCAATAATGGCTGAGTGTTCGCAAATCGCGGCAAGCTTTTATGCTCCTTTTCGCGGGCGCCCGAGATTCGTCAAATCGAATTCCCCGTGTTTTCGTCGTAAAGCATTCATTTTGCATGCAAAAATATCCGATGCTGAAATATTCACGCTCTCCTGGCGTGCCTAGAAGCGCCACGTCTCTTCAATATAGTCCAAGAGCCCAATGCAACGTTATTTTAATTTTTTGTTGTATTGAAAGCATGTTACATATGTGACTATACAAAGTAACTAACAATGAAAGTAAGGTTGAACTAAAAAAGTATTATAAAAAAGCTGAAAATTACAGTATAATGAAAAGTGTTGTGCAGGAGAAGCATAAACTATCACGAAATAATCGATATGATGGTCATGATAGAATTTTATGTATAGAGACGGTATATAATACGGGGATGGCTTTATTAAATCAGATATTGCTTCTCGCTAAAGGAGGTTTGAATAAGTTCGGGTACCTATCCAAAATTTCTGTTTATGACAATAAAATATATTTTCTCAATAAAGGAAGTAGCAACTTTGTAATATAGAAATGCGCATTATAACAAATTGAAAATCTGTCAGGTATTTCTGTTCAGATTCAATTCTATAGGAATACTGTTTCATATCGAAGACTTATATGAGATAAACCAATAGGAGTTACATCAGAAAGTATACGAGATACATCAGCAGCAGACGACCAGCACGATGCAGAACAACGACCACCGCGACGGGCAACACAGAGCAATCTGATTTAATTGGGCTAGCTTCTTCTTCAAAATTTGGATATTTTGCCCCAAGCTTGTTTGGTGAATCTAATAAACAAATAGATATCGTTATATCTCGCACTATTTAAACGGTTGTCGGAATGGTTACTTTCTAATGGCAGAAAAGAGACAGACTATGAACTATTAACATTTCGATAATATAAAAATATAATACAATGGAGACTGTGTGTCTGTTAAAAATGACCACCAAATATGTAATATTATAAAAAAGGCAAATATACACCCACACATATTATTGTCTATTTGGTATTATAATTTTTTGTTATATTCATACTTGACTACAGATTATTGATATTTTTGTAGATATTCTACTAAAACATAGCCTCACATAAAATTACTCTTCCCCATACACACACACCGCAAGGGTGTGTGTGTACACACCCTTAACCTAACTTTTATATTTATTGTATTTATTTACTTCTCAATATTTTTTAATCGATCATAATACATGCATAGTGTTATTAAATGGAATTTTAAATAAAATTAAATAAAAACATGAACGTGAAATAGTGTCCTTTTCAAAACAGGCTCTGCCAAGTAAGAGTGCCCACTTATCAGTTATTGAATCGCATTTTTATAATTTTGTAAATAATGAAATGAAGAATATATAAATGCATTGCACATACATGAGCAAAAACAATACCAATCGCACCACATTTCTTTTAAATAACGGTTCCTGCAGCGAGCTCTCTGACTAATATAGTGGAAGCCGATTTCAGTATTCTGAGCACTTAGCCACGTTGAATTCTGCTACTCGACGGAGGAATTCATGATATAATGGACGATACGGCCTGCCGTAATTTAGTCATGCGATAGATTATAGCGATTCAATTTGCCTTTGTGAATTATCAATGGTTGTGCCTGGAATTTTGTCGATTGGTAAAAAAATATTCATTGCAATGTGAGCTACCCAAAATTCGTTTACTACATATATTTCTTTGAAATATTTCTGGTCTAAAAAGGACAGAATATTTCTAAATGTTAAAGCGGAGTAAAAGAATTTGGTTTAAAGTTTAAAAAAAATGATTCAGAACTGCATATTATATTAAATTATCTAGATTGTCTTAGATGTTAGCCTAGATGGGGCGATAGGTTGGTAGAATTGGTGGTGAAATACTTATTGGTAGAATTTACTTGTATTAATTAGTTAATGTAAAATGATTTTTCTGCCTTATAAATCCCCCTGCATGACTGTTAAAATATTCCATAAATAAAATTCCCGCAGATAGTGGGGTACTATTATATTTATATTAATCTAATTTATACTAAGGTTTATTTTAAGCCTACTGTGCGACGCCAACCGCACGCAATTGACGCACTTTCAGAAAAACAGGCACGCGTCATACGCCCTCCATCAGATGCATGCAATAGACGCATTGCCTCCGACGTATAATCATGAAGCAGTGTGGGAAGCATTCCTTTACGGGCCATATTACCGAAATCTATCATTTGAGGAATATAAAACTCGGACAGAGATTTATGTTGAAAGTATAATAATAAATTTATACAAAAAGACATTCTTAACGACATATAACTCATCGCTGTCGCCGAGATTTCCTTCCAAACTGGTAGCCAGGATGCGAGGCTGCCCACTTATCCGGTGCCTCGCCGTAAGGCGTTGGCCTCTGACGGGCAGCATAGCTAGACAGTAGATTTGTATGGTCTCTAAGTCTTCTACGCCCATCCCACTGCTAAAAGAACGGTCTCATATCGTTACACCAGCCCGGGGTGACGGGTTCGCCCATTGTAGTCGACACCGCCCCACTGTACTCTTAATAACACTAGTATCATATATCAGAGTAACTAAGCAATGGCTGCTCGAGTAACATGACAGTCAAATCCTCATATGAAAGTCAACCAGCGAAGTATCAGTTCGTTACTGATATTCGGCCAGAAATAGATTGTTCTCTGGTCATTTATCTCTCATTGTTCATCTCGTTTATCGTTAGCTTGTCATCGCCTTGGAGCCGAAGACTCGAACGTCGTCTTCGAGTAGACTGACGGACGTCGCGGCGCTTAGTCCTTTTTGGCCGTCAAACGCCACTGTTTACATTAGTTACGTGTCATGGGTGACGATTCCTTTATGCTTTTTGCTAGCGTTTGCTCTCTTCTCTATTCTCTTCTCCTCTTTCTCCGCGACTGATGCCATCGGCGACTTGTGAAGGCGCACGCATGTCTTTGATGTGTGGGGACGATTTTTCTCCTTTCTTTCTTCCGCTTGAGATTTCAGCGAAAGCGGCATTCGCCTTGTCAAAATAACAAATGATTTTTCCTTTCATTATTTACAGTTCACTTAAAGAATCTGCTGTACATTATACATGAGATTTTCTTTGTTTTTAATAAGTCACTCGTTTTTCGGCTTATATCGTTAATAGTTTTCTATATTGTTATTTGGATTTTTTTGCAATCGCAGTATTGTCTGTCCATTTTGTTTTGGTTTATTAGCTAAAGGTAAATAAAAAAAATCCTGAAATATCGTTGATTTTTAATAATTTGACGAAATATCCAAATACTGAAAATCGTCAATTTATGAGATTAAATTTAATTATTAATACAAAAAATACATTGTTACCGACTGCCAATTGAAATTACTGACTGCTGATGAGATTCAGCTGGAAGATTCAGTCTATGTCATGAAACGTGTCTTTAAAATAAATAATTCTTTAAGACCACGCCAGAAAAACACCACTTTTCGCCAATGGCATTTGAGGAATGGTTGTATATGGAAAAATGGTAATGACACCCATTAAAGAAACTACCCACGAGTTAAACAGTTAACAAGCCTGCATTTATTCAGTTAGTCTGCTCAGTCATGTTTTAAAATCGTCGTTGCACGAAAAAGAAAATGTGCATGGTTTAGCCATCGAAAATTGAACGATGACTCTAATTTGCGATTTGGCGAATATAAAACAATAGCTTATTTGCACTTACCGTCTAATTAGACCCACGTTAATAAGTCTTTCAATGGAATTTTTAAAGAGGGTACAGTTCGAAATATTATAATTATTAGGATATTATGAGAATGTATATTTATAAATGTAATTTTATTTTATTTTTTCTGAATTTATTTTGTATATTAATAATACATATTAATACTTATTAACACATATTAATACTTATTATTACATATTAATACTTATTAATACATATTAATACTTATTAATACATATATGAATATATATTAATTTTTATCATGTTTTAAAGTAAAATAATATTGACAATTTTCATGACATTTTCCTACGAATAAGGTAATTAAGATATTTCTGTTAAATTATGTATGATTTTGTTTATTTATATAATTATAATATTATAGATTTCTTAGGATAATTAAAATAAATTGTCTACCTTGGAACAGGCGGCAGCCTAGTTAGGTTAAAACTTTTGTAAATTGAATGTACTCATAATTTGAACTCAATAAATAATTTTGAATTTGAATTTTAGTTATTCAGTTTCTATTTCTTTATCAAAACGAGCAAAAACCCTTCATGAAGAGCATAACCAGCTCAATCAACAACTGTTGCATTATTAATAATTTTAACCGCCGTAAGCTTGGATTATTATTCAAAAAATCGGTTAAAATTATTGAGTCTTTTTCATTAGATGTCTCAATAAAAATAATTGTTTACAGTATAACAGAAAACCTTTTTATGACCCTTTTTTGTATTCAGAATCGTAGGAACCATTTGACGTATCACTTACTTTTTGTGGGTTTAGGGTTTTTTTTCTGTATTTAAACGTACGGGATACGGTTTGTTACGTTCGAGCGATAATATAGCTGACGACGTATCATAACCGTTCGTATAGCTAGGGAGGTTAATGTTTAATTAAGTTTATAATTGTTATGTTAGGTACTAGACTTTAGAGATGATTCGACAGTTTCAGTCTTCTTACTTAACTTTAAATTTCTAAAATGTTTATACTATAGGACCTAGGATAATATAATATAATTATAAAATAAGTTTGTGTTGCCATATCCTATATTAGCTTTATTTAAAAATGTCGAACAGTAAAAATAGGAATCAATAAGAGTAAATATTAATTATTATTCCAATAATAATACGTTATTCTAAGTTTTAAGCAAGTGGTTTTAGATTTACTACCTTTTAAACATGTTAAATATCCGCATCCATATCCTCTTTCGCAACCGCATACGCGGAAACCTATTTCGGAAATCCGTATACGCATCCAATAAACTCGCTTCCATTACACCACTGGTACCTACATAGGTGTATAATGTAATCCGAAATTTCCCCCCGCACCGGTAACATACCAAACGTACCTCCCTCCGTTCGAAACATATATATATACGAAGGTTTTTAAGCGTGGTCCTCATATGTACATATATACCACGTATGCTAATAAGTGAAAATCCCAGAAGCACCAATTATTTTTTCAGTAAATTTACTTTCAGAAAAAGGGCCGCATAATCTTGTTTCATTTTAAAAACGCCGAAGAAGCGTATAAATTATGGCGACCGCTGGATTAAGGAGTTAAAACAAGGTTCCCAGCGGAGCCAATTAAAAGAGCTCTGTATTTTTAAAAGATGGCCCTCCGTTTGCCATCCGTCATCTTGGGAGGGCCATAAAAAGCATCTTTGCGTACCTATCGAGAGGGCGAACGAACATCTGACGGATCTGGGAGATGCGTTCGTTTTAAATTGCGAGGAAGCACATTTCTTTAATATAATAATATTACGCCATTGCCTACGACATTGCCGTTTTTTTCAACTGGCAATTTAGAACTTTGCACTTGAAATCGATTCCAGAATATAGACAGACATATACAACTTGAAGAAGAGTACGTTTATAGAGAGCATCAAGTTAAACTCAATGCGACATTTAAAATTGGAGATTTGTGTTTCAGACGATTATTTAATTTTATTTACAAATCTTGATTTTATTAGGTTTTTTCTTCGACCTGTTTTTCTACTTTTTTATTGACTTTTATGTTTTCCATGTTTTTCTTTTTATAAAAAGTGTTATATTTTTCTTAACTACCCAATTAACTTTGGTCCGAGTTTAAATTTCAAATTCATAGGATAGGAGGTACATTTAAATCGAAGCATTTTTACCCTTTTTCAAAGTTAGTTATTTATTTATCTTTCTGTTTTCTGTTATGGTTTGGATATTTTCTTGTGTGCAAAAAATATAAATGTTGATGTTCACATGATTCTCGAACATATGTTCCGTCGTAGCAGAAACACAGCAGAGACGATATTCGAAGTCTATTATGTTTATGGATCAAATGTGCATTGGCTTGTTTGCTTCGATTTGGAAGGATCGGATGGTCTTGTGCCATTATTATCTATAGAGTTTTATACTATAATTAACGCAAATGTTTACTGTAAGGAAGTGAATACAGCTGATGGGGAAGTGCTCAAATAAACTATTTAACTCAGTCAATCAAGCAAACGGTCTCAAAGTTGCAGGAGTTGCGACTGCAGAATCTGGCACCAACCGTATTCGCCAGAGTTGGCTCAACCGGGTTTCGATTTTTTTCTGAATATGGAGATATTTAACAGGAAAAAAAATCTCCGAAAAGTCTGTGAAAAAAGGCTGTATCATGATTTGATTTTTGTACACGATAGTACTACAGCAGAGGCATTAACAAACCTTCATTAAAATTTCTAAACTTCATAAATGACAGGGTCAATATTTTAACTACTTATTTAAATTTATATTTAAAAAAACAATATTCTTGATAAATTTTCTTTGTCGAGCGAAAACTTAATAGGTGAGTAAATATTTTTTTTTCTGCATTCAGTCGTATTAAAATTTCAAATAATATTTAAAGATGTTTTGTTTGGCTTGCGATTCACAGGGTTTGAATTCGATGAAAATAAAAAGTAATGGAAAATGCTTGGAAAATGCTTTGAAATTCTTGAAACGGTTGGGAGAATCCGTGTAGGTTATTAGCATTTATTCTTAAAGTGACAGGTTTGTTCATAAAATAAATAAAAGTCAGCTTCTTCCAGCTGTAGTTTGATAAAGATGAAAAGATGGCTCGAGGCGAGTAAACCAAGCCTCTTCAAATGTTATTTTAATATAATTCAATATTTAAATTTTAGCTTCGGCCTAATATTACAAGTGGCGCCGTATTTCTTTCAGTTGGCTGACTGTATTTAATGCTTGACTGAAATGTTTATTGGTTCAAGAGTTGGCGGAGTGAGCCCTGAGATGGACGTATCAAAGTTTGAAATACAGCTTTGTTCGAAGTTTTATTATTTTTGACCTTGCCGACGAAATATGGATCTGCTCGAAGAAATTATGCGAAAAAAAGAATAATATTCTAACAGGTAAGAAAGGAATGCCAAAAATAGAATTTTCTCACTCTAATAAAATTGATATGCAGTTAACAAAATTTACACTGCCAGTTTTTGCTACAAAAACTTTTATTGCAAGTTCACACAAAAGCATACTTGTATTGGTGTTTCATCGGAAGAGCGATGTTGCCACTAGAACACATCGTGCCTTCTAAAGTCAATGATCAAAAAAAGTGCAGAAAGCGATTTGTCACAGGCATATAATGAGTCTTAGGACAAAACATTACAGATCATTAGCAATCAAATAAACTTATATAGCCATGTATGAGGTCCAGTTAGGAGGATGCTATCGATCACAAAGCGTCAGTTGGTTAAAAAAAGCTTAAGTGTGGTTCTAAATCAATCACGACTCAGCTTTGCTATTCCAGCCTATTAGTCGCTTAGAGGGTGCTAAGTATCTTTCTGCAGATGTAGTCTGTATACAAAACAACGTATCTATTTATGATATATCAGCAGCAATAATCATTAAACGCGACTAACTCGAATTATTTATAAACTCGAATCTATAAGGGCAACTAACTCGAATCTATAAACGATGCTTAAGCTCGTGCTTAAATTATGCCGAGTATATGTTATAATTACATAGTTAAGTCAGCAATGCTTAAGAAGTGGCCCAAGTAAAGCTGTAAGTAAAGCCCATGGACAATGCGTATGAATGCTTAAGCAATGCCTGTCCTCTCGTTCGTAGCGTTGTTTTTGCGTATTTTATGACTTTCTGGCGTCTTTATCGACCTTCGGCCTTTGATTGTTTCGCTGTTAAATTGGATATTTTGTAGATATTTAAACGACTTGGCCAGATTTCGATCGCAGCGTTAAAATTCCGAACCAAAATAACGACCGGTTACGGGGCGTATTTTTATTAATGACAGGCAATGAGTTAAAATGAAGATTCTAACTAATATATAGGTTACGTAAACTGGCCTCTTACAAAAATATTTAAAATAAAAATAGCAAAGTACGTAAAAGTATTCTTGTTTTCGAAAGATAACGCTACTTATGTCGAAGCTTTTTCGTTCGACCGTTTTTTCCGACTTACTTTGGAAATCCGACTACCACGAAAAAGTCTTTTCATTTTTCGGAATAAAATATAGTCTATGACACTCACAAATAACGTGGCTTTCTATTGGTAAAAGAATTTTCATCGGTTCAGTAGATCCAGAGATTACTTCCTACAACGTCACAAACTTTACCTCTTTATAATATTAGTATAGATTACATATCTTAACTGCATGTAATCGTCCACACACTTATCAAAGTTTTCATAATCGGTCTTAATAAAAACATCTAGATTATGCAGACTAACATCAAAGCAATTGATGCTAATAGTAATTTACGTAGGCTGATCAAGTATAAACGAGTTTTTTTTTCTTGCATTAGGAAAAAAAATGGAGGAAATAATTAGTCACCACTGGACCACTCTGCCTCTAATCCTAATTATTGCCCTGCAACCTGTATTTCTTTGGGTCTATCGATCAAGGCCTATCGATTCAATGACGACAAAGGAGTAAGACGTGTTTTTGAACAATTGTTTGCTGATACAACCAACATTTTTCAAGCTTTTATTTACCTTGCAATGTTTGTTAGTGTGTACGAGTATGTTAGTTTGTTTAGGTTTAACCACCTCCTATTATCCTATGAAATTGGAATTGTACATATTGGTTCAGTTCCGATGAATGCATTTTTATGGTAAGCATGACCTGATTCTATACCCAGGATCAGCTCCCGACGAGGATACTCTTCCACAGTTCACAGCACAGACACACAAATTAGTATACGTATTTAATTATAATAGCCTGTACTAAATTTTACCATCTCATGGCCGCTGCACTCAAGGTTGACTCCCGATGAGGGGCTCGTCAACGGTCAACAGCACAGACACGAAATTTTGTATACGCATTCAATTATGAAAGCCCGTTCTAAGTTTGATCGCGTTAGGGCTGCTGCACCTAGGGTTGGTTTCCAATGAGAGGACCAGGGTTGGCTCGGGACAGAGCCTATCGATAAAAGCTATATTTTTTTTAATTTCTTTTTGCTATTAACTTATATTATTACATAGACAGTATGGATCCATCCTTTAAATATAATCGATACATCTCATTGCCATCCTAAGTCAAGTATCATTATTTGTTTCAAAATCACATTACGACATGCAGGTAAGAATCGCATCGATACCAATCCTATTAATCCTTAGCCCCATATGTATATCGTGTGTAATCACTCCCTATATTTCTGTTTTCAGCCACTTTCACGAGTTAGTCCAAATTTGAAAGAGTAGCATGCAAGCAGATTACTCGTGTTCCCCATATCGGTCTACTGAGCGCAGCGTGGTTCGGTTTAGCAACGATTTACAATTGGCAACACGGAAAGGCCTACGGCGTACAAAGGCAGCGCTTGATACGGTGCAAAATGCCGGTTCGGAAAGTAGCGCCGATTGACGATATTGCACTGGAATGCAATTATTCTAAAAATGTATCCACTGAGTGGAATACGCGAATTGCGATTTTTAAAAGGGATGCTTTTAACAACCTAGGTATATGTACCTGTAGGTTGCTTTGTTTAATGTCGTAACGATTATTTTACTGTACGTTTTAATGGGTTGCTAATGGCTCCGCGCAGCTTGGGCTTTGTCGGTCATCAGACCTGCCCAACTCACGGTTTAACTCTCATCTGGTAGCCTCCTCGTAGAGGGGTTTATCAACTCAGGAACACTGTGAGGTTCTGCCACGGCTGTAATCCTGAAGTCGGAGGCGGCTCGTATCAGTTGATTCAGGGGAATACCTCGGGCGAAACTGGGCAGTAGGTGCACTATCCGCTTTGCTACGTATTGAACACTCATCCTACTGGAGATGTATATTTATAATGGTAGCGGAGAGTAGTTGTCAACCTGACGTCTTCAACCCTTGAATCAATCCGCGGGCTACCTGATCCTGAGTGACCATGGCGGGCAAAGTGCGCCTCGATTCACAAACTATTTAAACAGAATAACCGCGTATATCTGGTATCAGGCTCGCTAGCGACCTCTAAGCCGTAACCCGACTGGGGGACGGAAAAATCCGGCCAAATCTGGCAGTAAGGGCACAAGGTTAGCCCGCTGGGTTCACATTCGAGTGCCTCTCAGTAAGGCGTCGGCTTCTTACGGACATGTTGGCGGAGCTAGGCTGTGGACTGTGTTGTCCCTGAATCTCTGTGTAATCAATCATCTCACGGCCATGAAAGATCGATATACAGGATGAGTTTTAATTAACCGGCATCCATCAATGGGGTGAATCAGTACGAGTAACTAAGCATTTTTTTTCGGAAAATCAAGAAAAATATATATTTTCTTGATTTATAAAACATATTTTATGGTTTTTTTTAACATTTGAAGAACTTGGCGGTTAAATAAATGTTTGACAATGGTTTAAATGCGCTGCGCCATCTATTGTTAGGAACAATATTACTAATAAGCAATATTAGCGATATTTTAATATAATATAGTAATAATATAATAAAAGCCTTTATTCTCTGACCGTATTGTACAATATCATATTCTTCAGCAGCCAGTTTTTTGATCAGGTTGTCCTTCGACATAGTCCTCCCCCATTTTCTTCCATTCATCTCTGTCCCAAGCCAACCTTGTCCATCCTTTCGGTAAGTCATCTTCCCATCTTTTAATTTGACGTCCTTTTTGTTATTTCCCATTTCTAGGATACCATTCCATTACGTCCTTCGTCCATTTTTCTTTGTTGGTTCTCATGATGTGACCAGTCCAGTTCCATTTTAATTTTCTAATTTTGTTCAAAACATCGTTCACCTTTGTTATTTTCCTTATTTTTGAGGTCGTCCACCTGTCCTGTAGCCTTATGTTTAGCATGCTTCGCTACATGTTTCGTTGGCATATTATAAGTTTTTGGTTGTTTTTGTTTATGGCAGGCCAAGTTTGACACCCGTAAGTAAAACATGGGAGAATGCACGTATTATAAAGTTTAATTTTTACTGACATTGGTATCGTTTCATTTTTAACTATCTCTTTTAGTGACTAGTGCCGTTTCCAAGTGTTGCTTATTCTTTTATCGATTTCTTTTGAGTATTGGTCTTTTATTGATATTATCTGTCCTAAATATATATATTCATCTACATATTCGATAATCTCTTGTCCTATTTCTATGTCTTCCTTAAATACATTCGTCATTAGCGATATTTTCTTACCGCTAAATAGCGCATCGTGCACAGTGCTTTTTATGCTATTTTTATTTCATAACGTAAGTCGGCATCGAAGAAGACGCGCGCACGCACGTGACGGCGTTTTAAACAAATTTCATCATTCATTCGTACATAATTACGATAATCTTTTGGAGCAATCCTCAATTCTTTCACAAAAATTTTATGAGATATTTTTTTTCGTTTCAATAACCAGTTTTTGCACCATACTGAACGATCTCTCCTTTCTGTATTCTTAATTGCGAGCAATAAACCTAGGATGGCTAACGCCTCGTCTTCCGTCACTAGTGATGCCATGGTTTCAACTGGAGCGGCGTCATGCAACCTATATAGACGGTAAACTTAAACGTGAGTCGTCTATATGGATGCACTGCAAAACTGGACGCCACTTCAAACGCTCTGCAAATTTGATGGTACACTGGATCGTGTATGGCTTTAAACACGATCGATTCAATCGTTTACGCAAATGTACTGAGCGACGAAAATCCAATTTCGGCTCAACAAGGCATGTATGTACTAAATTTCAAGTCTATAAGTCCTATATTTCAAGATTGAAATATGACTAGTGCGCCCCTGGTAGACGAATTTCAACCACAACCTAGTCAACTCTTGCCATGACCAATTCATGTCTGCATGCCAAAATTCAGCTCAATCGGTTCAAGGACGATACACACGGACAGACTTCTTTTATATCTAAATAATAATCGTCGTCTCAGGGCGGCTCCAAATTGATATTTCTGACTTCATCTCGAAAAAGGAATTTTGCTCGATACTTCCGTCCTCATCTCGAAAAAAGAAAATTTGCTCGATATTTCCGAGTTCAACTCGAAAATAAAAATTTGCTCGATATTTCCAAATTTATCTAGAAAAAGAAAATTTCCTCGTTCACACGAAAATGCTCGATATTTCAGACTTCATCTCGAAAAAGAAAATTTGCTCGATATTTCCGACTTCATATCGAAAAAGAAAATTTGCTCGATATTTTCGACTTCATCTTGAAAAAGAAAATTGCTAGTTCAAAATACTTTTCCTCCTCGTTGGTTTGTGGGCCGGAAAAGAATAATATACATATAGTTATTCTCTAGTACACTTCCAGTTAATGGAGTCATGTATAAAATATGTTTTTAATGAGGTCTTTAAAATACACCAATTCTGCATCCACAGTAACTGAAGCTGGCTTCTCTATCGATATATTTATTTAATATTTAGGCGTGCATCATAATGGAGGTTGGCTCTTGTTATGTCTGGTCTGGGAAAACTCGCCGCTGGCACGGTAACAATGAAAGGGCATTAGGGTCCATTTTTCAGATAGCGGGTGTCGTCGCTGGAGGTTTCGTCGCCCGGGGCGCCCGGGGCGAGCTCGACGCTCCCTAACGGCCGAGCCCGCTCTTTACGGGACCAGTTTACATGGATCGTTTGCACGTCATTATACCGTCACGGCTATACCGTGGCGACCGGACCGAATGCATACGGGCCTCCCGCTTACATAGGCCACACTATAGGGAAACTGCACTTTTATAGATATGTAACTACAACATAACAAATGACCTATATTTAACAACTTTTTTTTTTAATTTTATTTATTTAAATAAAATTCACAAATTCAGAAATTTTACTAATTATTTTATTTATTTAAAGAAAATCACATTTTTTCACTGCAGTACTTTGTAACATTTACACTAGAGCCTTAAATGTAAACAGTAGCGAAATAGAGAAACACCGCACCGCAGACCACAATATTTTCAAATCAACGCCGTCTAACTAGGCCTGGGCTCGTACTAAGGCAAGCATACCAAGTAAATAGTGGCCTGTGCATACTTTATACTACTTATTTTTTTTAATATGCTATGCATCAAAATAATATTAAAAATTAACTCATAATTATAAGGTGTCGACTACAACTGGCGAACCTGTCACCCCTAGCGGGTATAACGATATAGATCGTTTTTTCAGCTGTGGGATGAGCGTATAAGACTTGGGGACAAGACAATTTACTGCCTAGTTCATCAGCAACCCGTTAGAGACCGACGCCTTACGGCGAGGCACCGGGAAAAGTAACCAGCCGGCAGCCTCACACCCTAACTACCAGTTTTGGCTGGAGAACTCCGTCTGGAGGTACAATTTAATTATTATTCTAAAAACCAAGTTATCTACATGTAAATGCGTCTTTTATTCTGTCAGTCTACGAATAATATCTAACACTTACCTATCCTAGAATGCATAAAAAGATAGGTGGTAAAGGAATTTAAATACCGTGAATAGTAAATAATCACTACGATGGAAAAATAACATTCAATAAATGGTGCAATAATCAAATTGATTAATAATAATATAATATCGTAATAAATAGAAAAATAATGAGGAATAATAATAATAATGAATCGCAATAAATAGAAAAATAATATCGCATAAATAGTTGAAATATCAAATGGACATTGAAATAGTCAGAGGATATAATTATATATAAAATGTCCATGTTACAAGTTAAAATATATATTTTTATATAATTGAAAAAAGAACAAAAACATAAGAACAGCAATTTAACAAAATAATAATAATAATAATACAATTTATTTAAACTAAATATATCTACATAAGAAGAAAATAGTACTTAAGAAAAATAATATTGCAATTTAAAATTATAAATTAAATACAAGATTTTACTAAACTACTTAGTCGACAACAAGAAATTAAACTCAATAATTAAATAAATAAATTTAAAAAATTCTAATTCTTTATTTTTCGTTATTTCTCTTTATTTTTTTTATTTTTAAAAATTCTAATTCTACAGATAAACATTGATTAAACCTAACCTAACTGACTGGTATAATTAAATACTACCTAATGATAAATAAAATAATAGATTGGAGAAAGTCATGAAACAAAATTAATAATATGCACAAAACCTAGAATGACACAAATAGGTAAAATATCCCAAGGTAATTTAAAATACTATCAAATTCAGTAAAAACATTTATGGAAATAAACAAAAATAAAATCAAACGAATTAAAATTTTATTAAAAAATAAAAATTCAACAATAAATCAATTTTCAAATTAATCTACAAGGCTGTGGTAATAACATCCTAAAAGTGATAATAATTATACAGTTATCTAAAAGCATACCAATAATCAATATATTTTAGGTAAATAATAATTATAATAATAGCTACAATTTTAAGAAAGATATGTTAGCTAGGAATAAAACAAACTAGTCTTTTAGTCTCTTTTCTTCCCTGGGGAACCAAGCAGTGGGTTAGTCTTTTCTGTATATAGTTTTACGGTTATATCCTTAGTTTTATTGAACAGTGACGGTGCCGAGTATAAGAAATGACTACAAATGTGGATTTTATCAACATTTTCTCTTTCTATGCTGCTATTCCCCTGCTCTCCCCTAATTCGTATCTTTATGAATAAAGAAATCAATTAAAAATTAATATGCGTAAAAAATAAGTAAACCAGTACCATTTCACAAGTTCGCCATTTTTTGTATTACTTATTGTTTCGCTGTTTTCATCATTAACAAGTAGCATTGGTAGGGGTAGCCTTAGGCAAATAACGCGGGCGCATCCATACCCCTCGTCCGTCGCTAATAACTTCCCGTCTGATGCGTTTCAGATTTTGAATATGAAAGCGGAGACAGGCATTGTGGCGTTGGCTCTTTTGTGCGGGCGCATTTGTCCGAAGCACCACGCACAAAACACGATCAATGGCACGTGTGAAAGCCCTTGTCGGAAAATTACCAGAGTGGCTGCTCTTCAAAGGGATGGTGACGAGCGCGATGACGCCGGTCCGTATTCAAACTCGACGGCTGGACCTACGTCACGAATATAAAGCAGTTTGTAGAATATTAGTGTAGCGATAATATCGCATGCAATTGCTTAACCGCCATAATATAAGGTCGCCATGAAAATAGCTATAAATAGTCATTGAGTACTGAACATATTTTCGCACGATTCATTATGTTGTAACTCGTCACTAGATGGCACTGTAGCACTTCAATTTTATCCCGTTCAACCGATCGCCATGAAAACTAGTATACATAAGTATTTTGACACGGATATAACATGGGATATGCCAGTATTATTCTAAGACCTAAAGTTAATCGTTAATACGTTAATACTTTCAATCCTAATACAGTGACAACAAAAAAACTCGCTTAAACGTGTATAAGAATTAAAAATGCATTTTACGTAATGGCACTATATTAGCGATGCTGATACACTATCATATATTATAATGCTACTTTTTATAAATATATGAAATAAAAACCGAAATAGTAGCTATAAAGTCGAATAAGGTAACCAAAGTATTGAATTTGAAATATTAAATGTACAAATAAAATTTATTAACCTATCGACTGCGTCATTGGTTAAATTGTGGAGGCCCACTATTGCGATATTAAACCCATATAGAGGACATTGTGTGATTCGATTTATTACCTACTATATCTCTACGTAAACACATACAGATTTGACTGCAAATTCCCATTTAGTCATAGTACCAGTACAACGACAGTGACCCGTGCGGAAACAATATAATCTAGACGTAACCTTGGAATCGGATACTTGGGTCGTTGACGAGTTTTTATTTTGGACTTACGCATTTGTCCAACTTTGTCCGAGGTTTGCTGGTCGTCGCTTACCACGATGTCTCGCGTTAATGGTCTTCCAGACTTCAGCCGATCAGAATGGAAATCATTAAGGTCTCCCTTGACAGCTAAATTAGCTGTTTTGCAGGGTTCTTGCTTACCGAACTATTGCATGCTTCCGTAGTACATATGTCAGGAGAAGGAATGCTTGACAGTACGGGGAGCCAGGGTAACTGTATCGACCTCAATGTGCCACTAACAACTTTCATTGTTTAGTTCAGCTGATTATCAACCTACAAACATTAGATGTAGCCTAACTAGACGGTGGACTGTTTTGTCCTAAGTTTTCTGCACTCACCTCTTGGGAGACAGAAAGATCTAATATCGTTAAAACTTCCCGAGGTAACGGGCTCACCCGTTGTAGTTTACAAACATTAGAGCTATGACGTTACTTTATTAAGGCTATCACTGAAGCGCAATATTGTGCAGTGCTATATATAAACCACTGTCGGTGCGGAACTTTTGGGATAACCACCTGCAGAGCTTCGACTTGTTCCTGCCAATTTAGAGATGATATTACTACTCGTTTTCATTAAAAACTTATTGAGTCTATTAATTTCTGACAGAATGACTATATCGAGGTAATTAAGGATGTCAATAAACTGGCGACATTTAAGTGGGAAATATTGTGTAATTTTAAAATTTCACCTCACTATACCACAATCAAAATAAAATTTAGTTTGAATTAAATATAGGAATGCATAACAGCGAAAAACTAATAGCTTAAGATTAAAGTATTATTGTAACTAAACAGGACATACATAACTTATTGTAATACAGCAGGTCCATCACATGACACAAGTATATGAAACTCATGAGATATGAAAATATGAGACTCGGATATAAAAATAATGATATGTAAATATTCCACTTTATTAATAATAAATCCAGGGCATGAAACGTTTCAATTGCTTATAGAAACGTCAACAGTGGTGTCCATAACCCCCCGCCCGAACTCTATTATTAGTGGCACATATGCCGGGCGTATCATTAATGGCATATTAATAATATACAGCGGCTTCGTTCGCGATGTCGAAAATGAAACATGTATGGCTGCATCTGACACATGGCCGCGTTTATTAGGAGCATAAAGGCAATTTAATAACGTCCGAAATATCGAAACGCGATTTACAGAAATTGTAATAATTCCTCTGTTTAGCTCTTTGGAAATGAAGCTTTAGATTAGGCACCTATTTTTAGCGGCCAAGTTTCAACGTTAGAGAATGAACGTTAAATTTCAGATAGATAATGTTATGTAATAAAATACATTATAATGTTGTGTAATAAAATATATTATAATGTTATGTAATAACATAAAATAAAATAAAATATAATAAAATTAAATGTATAGAAAGAAAGCTTATAATTTATACAGTTTTATAATCTTTTACAAATTATTTTGAAATTAGTGTATATGAATTCGAAAAATATCGCAGTTTTTAGCGATTATAAATACGCCATTATTTATAATATGTGTGAAGCACGCAATGTTCCGGCGATGTTATGACCGCCGTTGTTAAGAATAAACTTTCCTTTATATAGTCGGAAGTATAAAATACAAATATATATACTCATTTAATAATATTACAATTAGGTGCTCGTATATAGTCAAATAAAAATACAACAGAATATGACCAATAGGGTCAAAGGTATAATTATTATTGTTAAGTGGTCGAATAGTAATTACAAATTGTCACAGAAACTAGAAAAGTCTACTTCATTAAAATCATTAATTTAACAGAGCGGATTCTTTGGCAAGAATGTCTTGGTTTTTTCTTTTAAATTGATCTTCTGAAAAGACTCATGATACAGTGGGATGAGAAGTGATTCCTGTCAAACAACTTATCTCTTTGACAGTTTTAATCGTTATTATGGAAAATTCAAAATTCGATGTGACAGCAGCATTGATTTTGGATTTTCCTTAAAAAAAAACGTAATATCATATAAAATGGGACACAGAAGGAGCCTCCCCGAAGATTGTGCACATTTTCGACTGTCTAGCCTGCGACCATGAACAATTGGGCGTCCCTGGAAACGGTGAGCCTAAACTCACCAGCGAATCCTTCTACCACCGGGTAAAAGGATACTGTGACAACATGTTGAGCCAATCTCGTCTGCTGGTGCTACAAAGCGAATCCAACATACGACTGCAGAACTCTGCAGGATGGAGATATGAACCCCATCACACACTAGGACTTGCAAGAGACCAACAACAAGACCATCCAGGCTGCATATTTTTGGAGAGACGTGTCCTAAACTGGTTCGGACACGTTAACATGTTAACTAACTAACTAACAGTGAAATATTTATTTTTCTACATTTTGTCCCATTTACACAGCAAAAAAAATATCTCCCGAATGAAGTTAGGGCCCCTTCGCACTAGGCGGTCAGTTACAATGATAAAGTTACTATAAAAATCATCGTATTGTTCACACTAGAGGCTGCTGCATGCATCGACCGCTGCGGGTGACTATAGTGAGGCGGTGCGCTGGGCGGTCAACCGCCTCGGTTGCTATTCGCATTGAGGCGGTCGCGGTCGGTTCAGCCGCGTCGAACGCTCACCGCAGAGAGCACTCGTTTCGGCGACACAATGGCTCCGGTCAACTTCGACACCGAGAGATTTATTCATGAAATTGAGTATTTCTTGACCCTGGCTGGTCTTTGATGACGTCGATTGCGAGCGTACAGGTACACAAGCGCAGTAACTTCTTTCACGTCCATCTTGCCGAAACGATTCGCGAAAATGAAATGTTTTGCAGGCGATTATGAGCCGAATCGGTCCAACCGCGAGTAAGGCAGTTGGACCGAGGCGGCACAACCGCATTGAAAACCGCTCACTCAACCTCGTCATGCGGCTAGCTGCCTTGATTCACCGCCTCGGTCCAACCGCAAGTGCGAAAGGGCCCTTACTCAATTTATTCCATGCCCTGAAATGTGCGAGGCCTAACATATAGAGCGACGATATATGGCTTTCTTTTCAAATATTTTTCTAAAACATCTATTCCACCTCAAATAAACTGGATCATCAAAAAGCAGTAAAAGACCATTCCATTCGCTTACAAAATAACAGAAACAGACCTTATGATAATGATCCACTTTCCTCGAAATCATACCATTCTAGTCAAATATGCAAACTGTAGAGCGTTTTATAATCTCGATTTGAAAAAAAGGGGGGACATAAATCTGAAACGCCGATATGCTAATTTCATTCGCTCTGTCATTTATCAATTTAACTAAACACATGGCCGAGTACCGAAAACGGCTGAAAAATAGGCCCTGCGAATGAACGGCCGCGATGCACGACTGGGCCGCGTAATAAAAGTGAAATATTGCAATTATTAATTCGCGCGTCGGCTGGCAACGCCGCCACTCCCCGCGGAGACAAAGCGCCGAGTGCTTTTCATTGCCGGCCGTGACTCATTTCGCAGTGGAAATCGGTCGTTTTTGGCGCCGGATCCGATCCAGTCCCATATTCAAATGTTGCCAACCTGGCCGGGTGATAAAATGTAAGCGATCGCTTGAATTACGAGGACCCGGATCGCAACGGAACAGGCGCCGGGCAGTATGAATTTAAATTCATTTTTCAATTCTCGTATGGTTGATTGATTTTGTAGGGATATTAATGACTTCAATTCCAATTGATAAAACAGTCACTGTGTTCATTCATTTACTCGATATATATTCGTATGGTGGATAGCAGTGTGTTCTTTTTCATGTTTTTTTTTATCATCGTAATATAAAATTTACTATCGGTTATGACGAATTGCCTCACAAGTTATTTCAACAATATAAATAAATTGAACAAAGTAATTGAAGATTTTAATCACAACAGACAATTTTATTAGTAAGATACCCTCAGGTTTACCTATTTAACATTGAATTAAATTCCCATAATGGTCAGTTAACAATTCACGAATACATATGAGAGCAAAACATAAACTGTAACGAAATATCTGTACTGGAGCGACGAAGATTTTATAACTTGATAGACTAGGTATTTAAAATAATTCAATAAAAACCAAGACTTTCAGCCATAACCGCCTGCGCCGGTCACTTATAGCAAAATGTGAAGGATTGAAATTTTCGATCACTAAATTCGGTCTTCGAGAAGAAATAAAGGCTTTCAAAGCTGTTAGCAGACGTTAAATCAATCATCATCCTTAATTCGAGTTTCATGGCCCAATAACATTATCTCGGGATCACCGTGTGTCTATGATACAATATATAATATATGAGCGATTTTAACCCTCATATAGGTACTACCTACGGCAGTTATCAGTTCCTGTGCAGTTAAGCCAGCAAGACCTACTCGTTATCTCTTCGGCTTAACTCACGGTTCAACTCCTATCCAGTAGCCTCCTTGAAGACTTTATTTCCCCTTCCACGGCGTGGTGGATCAGTTCCCCTGGAGGATGTCCTTCTGTGATCGGTCTATTTGTCTGGATCTTAAACGTTTCCTAACGAGTGCATGTGGAGGTTGACCTGATGTCAACTGCAATTGGACACCCGATACCGAGTGGTTTACAGGCAAAAAACGCAATGGTCTGCGATAAATTCGTACAGAAATACCGCTAACATTAGGTAGAGGCCGCGCGAGCGACTTCGGACCCGTAACTAGACGGGAGGTCGGATGTATCCTGCCAAATCTGGTAGTGAGGGCGCGAGGTTGCCAGCTTGTTCCCTTTACTATTGCCACGCGGTAACGCGTGGCACTAGTAAAGGGAACAAGCTATCACGATAGACTATCACGACAAAGTGGTCCGTTTCAAGTCCAAGTCTCTACGTTCACCCCACGGTTGAAAGAATGACCAATATCGTTGTAGGTGATATCTCCATATGTACTACGTACGAGTCATTTTGAGCTTGACTAATCTGTTTTAGCCACCCTACCTTCCATTGCATGCCCACGCCTTGATATTCACCGTATTTTTGATCCGTCTTTGAAAGCTAACCAGGAAATCGGACATCATCATTTCATCACAAATCGGGCTTCGGGACAAAATGATCAGTGGGTAATGCGCAGGTGACTATCATAAGTCGAGGTTTGATGCTCATATTTCCATTGTATTTTTAATCTTTTGGTTATCTGGAATGTAAATCTTGAATGTAAATAATGGAATGTAAACATTATCTGGAGTGTAAATAAAATAATTTAAATATATTTTTTATGCGTACTACAAAAGGGACCTGAGGCGGAAACTACCTCATGTGAGGCTTAAAAATATAACATGTATATTTTGCACCTACAAACTCCATAAAAACTATAAATAAAACTTAAACACTTCTCAATTTAATTATTAGTGAGCTACTCTTGCGCTATATAAAAAGTTACGTGATTATCTTTAACACCGTTTACACAACTGAAACATATCCGGGTCAAAATGACCCGTGGGTAATGCAAGTGTGGCAAAAAAGGGAGGGAAGTGCAGGAGGGTTAATACAACGTTTAGGATAGCTACAGGTATATTACTGATTTGCTCTAAACTGTTCTTAATATCTTCAAGCTAACTCTAGTTTTGCATCTAATTGGTTGGTTTAATTGTATCCGCTAGATATTAATAAAAATGTAACATTATTTTGTTCAACGGTTAACTGTATTCATTCTTTTGAAGCAAAAATTATCTATAAGTAATAATTATTATATAAATCTATAGGTAATAACTATTATGGTATGATATTTACCAATATCGATGAAAGTATGTTGTCCCCAAAACACAACTTGTAAAACGGCTCTCCGATGGAAATCAATGTAAATACGGTTTGTAACGACCTTAAATTACTTTAGACAAACTACAATCGCATTAAAAAATGTTGATGGAGTAGAGGTCTCAAACCCAATGCACGATACTTCAGGAAGCATGCTTAAAGGGTTGGAAATGGCGCATAAAGAAATATGACAAGATTGACGATACTTTGGGATAATTGGCGGAATACGGAGGTACTCTTGGAGTCGGCAATCAAAAAAAAAGTAGAAGAACGAAAAGAGAAATAATGTTGAAAATGACGACACTTCAGGCTAATCCGTGATTCACGGTGGCGCCCTAGGTAACGGCACCAGAGGAAGAAGAAGTGGCGATACTTCGGGCTGACCGGTTAGATACAATGGCACCCTGAGAATCGTCACTCTGGAGAGCAGGCAAGGGTCGGAGAAGAGGCCGGAGAGGGTTATTCGAAGACAGTACATCTCATTAGGAATGACTTAGACCAGGTTGCTTTTATATGCCAGTTGACCATGTACTTGCTGCTAAGGTGTTTGCGAAGTTTACATTTACCTAATAGCCACGGTACAAGACGGCAAAAATACTTAAATTTGACGGTTCGCTATACTCGACGGCGGTTCGCTTAAATTTGACGGTCCAATACAAAATATGCGCAAGGGTTTATTTTTGTAGAAATGAGACTGCACGTTGTGCAATGTATTTTCTTGTCACAGAGGTTTAGAACTGCGCAATATTTAGTGTTTTGGCGAGTTATAACCTTTGATTTTTGACATCAAAAAAACATTCTAATCGCAGTTGCACATTTCTATGAAATCTTTTTTGCAATCTCTGATATCTGCAACAATTATTTTTGTTGGTACACCATTAATGGTTTGTTTTAATATTAATTCAATAATGGCTCTTAGAGTTCCTTTTTATTATGTCTCCTTATTCAAATAATTTATTAAGGGCATAACTTCATCAGTCGTTATCCTTGAGATTAAGTGATAATCTCCTCCAGCGTTTAACCATCATGATCCATTTTACTATCTTTCTCTTAGTACTTACTATATGGCTCGGCCGTTAACCGAGCGCATAATCCCACATATAAAATGAATTGAGAGATGCACTTAGGATTGAGGTTGAGCAAGAGCATTTCGCGTGAGTAGCTGCATCGTTTCAAGTGCCATATTTGAATGAGAGCGTGGTTTGTGTCTCGGCTAAGTGCAGCTCGCTGTAACGACCGTTTTTGTACGGCTAACAACATAGTGGTCGCTGCCGACTGCCGAGTTACCGACTGCCGTACCTACTCGTGCTCCGGGCGGTATTCTCAATGATTACCGGAATTTGATGCTGATTCTGTGAATCGTATTTTTCTTGAACTAGTAGAAAAATACGACAAAAGAAATTGTATCGTACTTTGCCGTAATAAATGCTTTGTAAGTAATTTTAATAGATATGATAACTTTGACCTATCCTTTACTCTTCTTATGATTATTTCCTTTTATCTAATTTTGATTATAATTATTTAGGATTTTATTGAATTCAAGACTAGTATCTATTTTCCGTATTTTATTTTAATTTACCTAACTTTCGCATTCTATATTAAATACATCCTATTGTTATTATTCTTTATTTATTATTAGTTAAATAATTGTAATAAATACAAATAGATAAGTATATTAGTAAAACAACTCTACTTTGTATTTGTGTTTATTAAATAAATAAATATATAGGTACACACATGAAGTGTTGACGGTAAAGTATTCAAACAAAAAATAATGTTCTGTAGATTTGGCTAGTTATTTGTATGAGGTTTTTCAGTTGTTCATGATTATTCCTTTTGTTTTGAGTCCTTATTAAAAAGTATAATTCAACGTATAATTCCTTACATTATTTAGTTTTTGGGGTGTAAATTAATTATTTTATTTCCACAATCAAAATAATTTTCTTTTTCTTGCTTGCTGGCTGTGCTAGATGCTAAATTCAGTATGGTGGCGTCCGTTTGAAAGATGACGGGGAGGGAAGAGGGCCTGCTTTCGCGGGGCGAGAAAATATTCCCTGCCGGAATCACCTAGATTAAAATTTTTAAAAGCTGTAAAATTTCAGTAATTTTAGTATAAATTTAATGTCAGTTCTGTTTTTGATAGTGCAGTGATATTCGAACATCATGCGATTTTCGTTTTAATTTTGGCGAAAATCAAGGCACTTTGATTGACGCAACTTTTTATTGTAGACCCTCGAGTTCTTCGAGATTTGACCAGTGCCGGATGGTTTGATGCATCGTAGCCCATTTCACACCGAGTACGCGACTTGCAACCCATTTTTTTGAACTTCTGCTCTGCGCGTAGGCGCGAGTCAGTCATTGTATCTCTGCAATATCAAGGAAGTAGAAAGAAGAAATATACCTGTGGTTTGCTTGTTTATCGTGTTAGATCCTCTTGATCAGCCCTCTAGGCCACCTCCCTGCTATAGCAGCAACACCAGATTTTAAATAGTTCTTTTAACACTTTCCTAATTCTAATTCGCGAATTTTATCGTCGTCTATCTCTGCTATGTCCTTTCGAAATTATACGCTCTCTCCTTTTAAAGTGGTACCGAAATCATACAAGTATAAATACTGTCATCGCCGTCGCATTGGTCGCAAAACCGCAATATAGACTGTATTGTCGAGCTAGTAGACAGATTTCGCGCCAGTTGTATGTGGGACCTCAAGGCGAATAATACCCCGTATCGCTTTCTATTAAGAGGCCTATTACAAAATAGCGTAGGTATTCTTTTAAAATGACTTTAAAAAATGAACGCATTTTTTTTTGGATGTAACTATAAAAGATAGGATAAATAAATAAAAAAATAAATAAATAACTATTCAACCCTGGGAGAAAACCGCGGCACTGAGCGCTCTTCTCTTGCGCAAGCAAATATATACACAATTTCTAATTGTTTTTTGCAGTGTTTTCTCCTTTCTAATGACAATAATTTATATTATGTCGTATTGCTAAAAGAGTGAACTTTAATATAGTATAAGTATTATATAAGAATCTTATTTTATTTCTGAGAAAATTAGAATGATACAGGAAGTTTTTTTTTAAATTTTGTGTAATTGTAAGTAATGTATACCTTGGATATGTGGTCAAAAAACGAAAAAATAAGGCCGCTATGGTCAACAAGAATACATGACGGACATAAAAAAAAATAGTATACGGTTTTCGTTGTAGTGATATTACTGTATTAAGGAGCTCAAAGTTTGCCTTCCGAGCGTTTTACGAATAACGACTTTCGGAAAATGGGCTGAATAAGTAAATAATATTCGTTATATCTAAAATTAAAGGCCGCTATGGTCAACATCAAGAAATGGTCCAGGTAATTCAGTAATTAAAGTTTGTAGAAATCTCTTCATTTCTTGGAATTAGAACGCCAAAAATCCACTTTTCTTGCCTTTCTGGAAAAAATATGTGATAGGGCTCTTAACCTGAAGCATCTGTATATTTTATCTGGAAGTAGGGGAGAGTAGCAATCATTGGACCAGCGCTTTCATTGGGACAGCTAGCAACGCCAAAACGAGACAAGCAGCTCGCGTCTCAATCGCCCCTCCCCCCCACTCCCCTAACCTTAGTGACGCTGCGACTTGCTGCGAGAAGAGATGTGTGTGTTTTAGTGTTCACGGCGGTCAAAATCTAAAAGTTGGATTCTGATCTATTCGATGTAAGTATCATTCTAGTCATGTCTGTCAGCATGTACTAGTATAGAGTTTAAAACAAATTTATTGTGTTTCTATGTCTGAGGCAATAAAGGCAACAGGCTTCAGAATTACTTTTTTTTCAATTGTTAGGAAAACCATTATTCTAAATCGTACGTAACCTAAAATATCAAAAGTTTAGATCTTAACAGATAGAAACAAAGTAATATTTTGTTTTTTTAATCATATATTTCAAGATGTGAGGTCGTAATGTTAAGTGGTCCATTCATAGCAACTCTCCCCTACCTAAATTGGAAATAATACACTCTGCGTATATAATAATGTGTATATAAATATGAATTACCATATTCCTATTACTTAAAATTTATTAAGTTAAGCCACAATTTGTGCATTAAATTAAAACGCTTTCTTGTTGTTGTTTAAATTGATATAGCAAAAATACCCCTCGCGGTTATAGTAAACATCTGCGACATAAATAATGATTAAATAATTTAAGAGGTTCGTGACAATAAAGTAAAGATTAAAGGCATAGAGAACAATCAAAGGACAATACTGAATAACAGAGATAAAGACAGAATTTTATTTTCGAACGATTGGTACGTTTAGTCGCTCCATTTTGTATAACAAGAATGCCTACTTTTATCTATATATCTTCTGAAAGAAAATTTTATTCAGCGTCCTAATAATATTATTGTACATCGTGTCTATGTTTTAAAAGCATAAACTGCAATAGTAGACTTAGCTACCCATAAGGGACCGAGAACATTTTTTTTCTTCATGCCTTTGTTATTGAGAGAAGACAAGATTCAGATTTTGTTTTTGGTAACAAAGACCTCAATCAAAGAAAAAAATTATGATGATAACTTTAGATTCTCGTGTAGAATAATCTCCTTTGATCAAAATTATTCTAACAACCAGAAACATTTTTTTCAGGAAAAAATAAAAATTCCGGTTTGTTTCAACTTATTATGGTTACACGAGTCTTCTTTTTCAGTTTTTGCTAAGTTATTGCTTGTACTGATTAATATTCACTGTCTTTTGAATAATAGATTATATTAATCAAGTGATAATAAAATATTCTATTAAGTCAACAATATTGTTTTCAAATAATTAACGTACTGAAAATATACAGGAAACAGATAAGTTTCATGGTGACGATTACACTTTCCCGGTGCTCGGGCTCAACTCAAATTTGACTCTCTGTCAGCGCTCTCGCAACTGCGCCTGCGTTCGCTTCCCGCGCTACCGTGCCCTTGTACACCCGCGCGTCAAAAATCATTCATCTCTCATGCGCTACAGCCTGTAATGCGCTCCTGCGATCTAATTAATCATCATTGACTGTCAACTCCCACCAAATAGTTCGTGGTGCACCTTGTGCCTAATGGACTGCTTGTGTTTATTATATCAGCCAAAAGTCACGGTTCGGCCCCCATTCAGTGCCTCTCGGAAAAGGGGACCTAACCTGAAATAGTCGATGTGAACTCTGCATGTGACTGCAGCCTGCAGTTGTAGACAGTTGTAATCAGAACTACAGATCGGAGGGAACAACCTCGGGCAGAACTGGGTGGTCTGCGTACCAGACTGTCAGCTAGCTTGCACAATCCGACGAATAACAGAGGGAGTCTGAGACATTATGTTTCCTGAGCAACGGAGATAGTCGTTGAACTGGCGTCACCTATCCTATGAAACGATTCGTTCTACACATGGTCCCAAGTGAGCTTGACAGGCAGAGGGCGCTACGGATCCGCATTAAATTTTACATAAGAATTACCCCTAGCGGCAGGTAGAGACCGCGCAAGCGACCTCAAATTTGTGACCATACTGGGGGATGGGGAAATCCGACCAATCATGCAGTGAAGGCGCGAGGATGTCAGTCCGAGTGCACTTCCCAGTGCCTCGCGGTGAGGCGTTGTACTCAAATTGGAAATCTTATATATCGATGAAAAGTTTGAAGAAAATAAATACCAAGCTAATAAACAATAAAAGCGATACTTTACCTACCGCTAGATGGCGCCTTGTGCTCAATGCTTTTACTAATAATAAAAAAAAATGTTTTGCTGACATTTTTATATCGAAAGTTGCATATTTGCTCGTACTGATTAAAATACTTCAAGGATGCCGGTTACTAAAAACTCACCCTTCATATGTTTGATGTTAAATAACGATTACCAGAAATTAACAGGGCTATACTCATACTCGTCGCTACATGTCCGTTTAGGTAATTGTTACAAGGCCCGTTATTGTCTCTGCATTCGAGTGGCCTGGCCTGGCTGTACGAAGCTCCGTATCCCACTTAAGGCACCTGCTGCCCTCTACAGTCGCCGTAATGCAGCGCGTGGTAATAACGATTTGCATAAACCGAACAAGCGCAATGGCAGTCATGTTAGTGGGGCTCTGGATGCGTTGGAATCCATACTGGGCCGTATGTTGCAGCCGGGAACTGCACCGCGATGCGTGGTATGCTGAGTAACGGTCAAATTAATGACCTTTGCAAATTATAATAATGACTTTACAGGGAAGTACATTGCGAAATTTCGGAACGCGGGTGCCAATATAGATGCAGTCAATCGATCCACAGACGCTTTGAGCAAACAAGTAAATATATTAAAAAGAATAAAAAACACGAATGCCGTTACAGAAAGTTAACTATTGTATATATAATTATTTTTATCACTGTTATTTTTTGTGAAATATTTATGGTCTATGTATTTATCCGTATACATAGATGTATATTTCCGGCATGTACTCAATCAGACCTTTCATTTGACAATAAACACGATATACCTATATATAAGTTAATTTATTGACATTTGGACATTTGGTAATTTAGACAACTACTTACTAAATGTTTGGAAAAATGAGGTATCCTTTTACACTCGGGATGACATAACGGTTCTAACACTTCGAAATCAGTCAAGCGTTGAAAAGTTATGATGAAATAAAAACGGAAAACATCCATAGATGAAGCCTAAACACATTTCATTCCTTTTTTGTTGGGCAGTCTTGTAAATAGAGATGTTCTATTACTAAGGAGTCCAAATATCGGACAAAAAGGTTTATTGATACACTAACCTCACATGTTTACTTAAGAAGAAATCGTCAAGAATCAGGGCCAATCATTGAAGTTTTAGAAGATGAAATCATAAAATTTAACTTAATAGACATTTGAAGAACTATCCATGTCACCTAGATCTTCCAAAACATCTCGAAAGAAGCATTTTTTATGGCTTTGGAGTCAAGCAATATAAAAACAGAAACAGATTATAAAATAGAACAATATGACAATTTGGAGCATTATCTCATCTGACTATGAAAATGACATTGTGTTAATACTTGCATTATTTTTAATAGATTTGGGGACTTCTGAACTGCAAGATTAAGGAAAACGAATATGTAAAAGAGATAGGTATTCGTTATTAAAAAAAGTTTATTATGCTCAAAACAGGGCTTTCAAGATATCAATCATAAAATAGCAGCTAAAATGATTAGTAAATTAAATATGACAAAACAGATACTCCGGCCGGACACCTATAAAAGCAACGCTCTATAAGTTTATACGCCATTACACTTGATAACGCAAATTATAAAAAAAATATTTAAATGTTCTTAGAAGACACCAACACGTAGGTACGAGAAAGTCAAATATAATATCGCGGCCAGATGCACCAGGAAAACGAGAGATAGAAATAATAATTCTGTCACTTTCTTCACAGAAATAGTTTATATCCAAACGACGCAACCTACAGCCTTCCGAAATTACAGGGCTTACCAAAATCCTCAAGGATAATGCCCCCATGAGATCTTTTGTAAGCCAAATCGACAGCCCCAGATACTCTGTCTAAACAAATCACATAACTGGTGTCCTCCAACCGCTTACTAACAAACAAAATCTACGTGGAAGACTCATAGCATTTCGTAACAATTGTCAAGAACTTAACATAGGCAGAAGATAAAATCACGGTGAGCTTTGTAGTCGAGCCTATTTTTACGAATTTTGACAATTTCAAATTGGCTTCGACCAGAGAACGACAAATTTAGCTCTGAGGACCTCTCGATTAGCTACACCGACATTCTTGAATACTTTCCTTGGAAGGCCACAAACCTTTGATTGTTAGCAAATTATACATGAAATATTTTAAGAAGCTAGCCATTTAAAAATCCAAAATAAAACCCCTTTCTACATCGCTACATCTTTTCTATCCTTCTCTACATCGATGAAACCTTCTGCATCCCGAATGGCAATATAAAAACCGTGAAAGAATTCCTGGGTTATCTAAAGATTCATACACCAAAATATTATCTTTATCTGTGAAGTAGAAAAAGACAGCTATCTGGTTTTCTTTGTTGTCAAAGTTATGAGCAGAAATGGCAATACTTACAGATGTAGGTATAGTTTATAGGAAGTCCATGGTCGCGATATCCGCACTATTTATGCGCGAATACCTCGATTATCGCTGCTTTTCGCAGCAACCCCGGTAGACACGTTGGACTGTATAATTTCGATAGTTTTTTATTTCTTACCGGAGTTCAGTTCCATAGGTGAGAACACCGAATCCGCTGCTCGACTGCCGACGAATCCAAGGCTTTTGCACTATTTGTCCGGTTGGTTCGAAAGTGAAGGTCGATTTCAGTATGACGACGTTTATTTCCTTAAAATTGCAACCGCTTACACTATTAGGTTACTTTAACGAGCATTTTACACTATAATTACGGTACTTAAACAAAAGTCTTTTTACACTATAAAACGAGTCTTTGTACACTATAACCCTCCCGAACATAAACACTATAGAACGGGGGAATCCTCGCCGCCAAGGAAGCGACCGGTGCGAGTGAAATACTTTAAACCACTGTCAGATATTTACAAATAATATTTTTAAAAGGGTCAGCATTTCAACGCTCAGCCAACCATAAAATACAAAAAAAAAAACCCTCAACCGAATTCAGCCTCCCACGGTCAGAGGCGATGGCGATTTATGACGAGCGTTCTCGAACGTCTTTTGGCTAAAAAAGTTCAGCGAGAAAAATGACCGACTTGCGAATACATATTGGATAGCGGAGTGAGCCACTGGTGCATTTTCAAAATCCCATTGTGCTATCCAAGCAAGAATTCTATTTCCCCGCATGATCCGTGAAGCCTTACAAATAATAAAACCCCGGAATTTAAAAGATACAAAGGTTTTAAACTCCCATCTTTTTAAAATGTTCTAGACGTCCATCGCCAAGTGCAAAAACGCTGGCTGTCTTATAGTAAGGGTTGCGTGCAGTGCGGAAAATCTAAATTCGCGCCCCCCCATCATAGCGGTGAGGGTGCTGCTACTATGCAGATTCTAGAATCAGTGTAGTAATACCCTACTCGAAGAACAACAGTTGGGCGTTGTCCACTACAACGAACAAACCCGACACTTCAGGCTGGTATAACGATATGTGCCTTCTTTCAGCAGTGGGATGAGCGTAGAGGCTACATGGTTACAGGTTCGAGGTCGCCTGCGCGGTCCTCTACCTAATGTAAGCGGCGATTCATTTCGAATCGTCGGTTGCAACATCGTCGAAACGTCAGGTGCTACAAAATTCACGCGACAATTCTGATTATGGTTTATTTATATTTCTAAAATGTCCATATGATAGCAGGATCCATTCTAGCATAAAGACAGTGGAGTCGTTGCAATATTCAAAATAAAAATATTCACAAGAACAACAACAACGGAATATTCCTATATTATGCTACTTTACCGAAAACACAACATTGTCAATCAAAGACAACAAAGAAGAAACACGAAATAATGTAAATTATTTTTGATAATGAAATAAGGTTTTCGAAGATGTCTACGCGAGAGAACTATTTTAGTTTATAACACCGATAAGCGATTTCGTAGGGCTCTTGGAGCTCTGCGTGGTGAATGAAGTTTAATGCACACTTTTCTGATGGGTTCGAATCAGAACTCTAAAAGCATGATGAAAAAACAAAAAAAGAAGAAACAATATTTTTAAAACCAAAAATTAATAATAGCTTCCAGGAAAAATATTGCCAATCCTTCCATAAATAATAATCTGAAATCATTTACTAAAATAACGTAAAATATAACCATTCTTTGTTTGCGACAAAAACTTCAATTATGTCAGTGTACTGGCAAATGTCAGCAGAGCAATTACTTGGTGCATCATTAATGCATGAAAATTTATGTAAATTACAGACCATCAATATTTATAGGCCCGCTGATATCAGATATTACGAAGTGATTTTCTGTGTTACCTGCAATCGATATTTGGGATATTACTATGTCCAAATAATGATAGGGTCGTACGATGCCGAAAGTAAAAATAAACATGGTTGTATTGTATATAATTTAATCGTTTGTAATAGAAAGTTTTTAGTTTTAGGGTTTAAGCCAAGAAACTAAAAAAGCATAAAGGGACCCTTATCAACTCGCTTTCTTATCTGTCCGTCTGTCTGTCTCTCTATCTGTCTATCTGTCTGTTAGTTGTATGCATATCAGAATCTAATAAACCAAAATCAATGACTTGAGACAAATCGCCCGCAATATAAAAGGTTTTTTTGAAACACTTAATGCTAATAAATATATTGAAAAATGCGATGTTTTGGTTCGAATTTAAAAAGGTATTTATATATTTATAAAATCCATGTTCAGATAAATGAAATCAAGCTTCGTGTCATAATTTTCCAATTGAACTAACTGATGATGAACATAATGATGAACTAAATAAGTTAAGAGAAATGATTTCGTTGATGACACTTGATAATAATATTTTGTTTTTGGTTTTTGTTACAAGAATGGGAATCTTATAGAATTTTGACGGTGATAATGTAAATAGATTAATTCTGTCGGGCATAGTTTTTTATTGATATTGCCATTTTTTTAAACGTTTTTTTATACATGCATGCAATTTTAACATTCCTAAAATCTACTTCGTAATTCAGTCTTCAGTTTTCAGAAATACTTAGCTAGCATTCTTGGGTTTCATTTTTTTTTGGTAGCGTGTCTTTAACCAACAATTATACTTTTATTAATTATAGCGTCACTAAACTTGGGGTACTTACTTTTTTAGGAACTATTTCAGTTCCTACTAACCTAACCTAACCTAATCCACCCGCAAATAACTAACTTAGTTATTTGCGGGTGGGTTAGGTTAGGTTAGGTTAGTAGGAACTGAATTAGTTCCTAAAAAATAAGGCTGATAGGGATTTTCTGACTCCATATCCGGAATCAGCGCTCAACAATACATAAGAGTCAGTAAATATTAACCGTGCAACAAATAATTATTGTCCAGTGTTATACGTATGTTTGAAATGTTATACGGAGCGTTATATGTTGTCCAGTGTTATACGGTGATTGAGAGTGTTGTATTATATTTTCTATCATATATTGTTTGGTGATGTATGGACGACAAAGTGTTGAGGACATTATCGTGTATGGATGACAGTGTTAAGGTAGTTACGAAAATAAGATGGGGCCTTTAAAAGATGTGTAAATGAGGGAAAACATTAGGGCTGTGTTTGCGTACGGACATAATTTAAAAAAAATATATACATCAACAAACAGAATAAGAAAGATACGTTGCTCTTGCAGTAGACGATTTTATTTTTAAGAAAATTGTATATATGAAAAGCTTTTATACAACTGGGTAGAAAATGAAGTATATGTTTTTTGATTTGTTTCTTTCTATATTTCTTTTTACGTTTTTTTGCCAAATTTTACAATGAGCGGGTCTATTATCATATAATAATATCTTACAATTAATTCTACTTTGAAGTGAAGTAAGTGCAACATGTGTGTAAATGTGTGTCATGATGTGTCAAAAAATTAAAATTCAATTCAGTTATATTTTTCTCCAAACAGAAAATGGTTACCCAGCCGGGAATCGAACTCGAAACCTTACAATGTAAGATCGGGTGACCTAACCGCTATGTCACCGGACCTTATATTTGGAACTTATTTATTGAGAAAATATATTGAGTATCCTAATAATGAAACATGAATGCTCTTTTCTTTGAAACCACAAACTATTTTTTTAAAAGTGTAGGTGATTTTAAAGTCAGTACTTTGTCTAAAATGACCTACACTAATTAAAAATAACAAAAAAATCACAATGTAAAAAAACCGATATAATCTGTATGTAACTCCCTACACTGATTTAGTCAAGGCCAATTATTATTGAGCTGATCATAAAAGAAATACTCACTTGTATTTATCATATGGCTTCAAAGTTTAATAGAAATAAGCAAATTTATAATTTTTGAAGAAGGTACTACGAAGGTACTTTCTGTAGTAAGATAATAAAAGTGCCACCCTTAGGGTTGGTTGTAAGAGATTGTCGTATGACAATAAACCCGCCCATTGTGACATTTCACAATAAAGAGCAGAAACAAACAAACAAACAAACAAGCGTTTGAATAAGATAAGATTCAGAGAAATAAGCAATAGATAATATAATACGAATTTACCGCATGAAGTTTGTAGCACCTGATGTTTCGACGATGTTACAACCGCCGTTGTCCGTTGTCAGTCAACCCTGGATATATGATGACGATAATCACCAAAGAGGTTACTAAAAATGTAAGCAGAAAATGTATACAGAGGTCTAACATTTTAGGTTTTATTTAAAAATCGTCTTATATTTTCTGTGAAATATGCAGAGAAATATCGATAGAAATATGCAGAGATATATGCGAGCGTGGTTTCCACTTGACAGCTTTTTGAAGCAAAAACCTTTTTATAATCGGTTTCAGTTGCGGGGAGGCAATAGCGCTTAATTGAAAAGCGCTTAATTGTTTCTGTCGGAGTGATTTCAACATTTATCAACTCGTATATAAATTGATCTCGTTTGTAAGAGGAAGGATTAGAGTTTGTTTACTCATTATTAACTATGCATGCCTAAATTGAACCCATGACTCGGCAATTGGCGGAATTCAGAATTTATAAACATAAACATTCAGTAATTCGTAATTCTATTTATTACGCTTATGGTTTACAATTATTATAACTTTTCAATTTTACTTTGATTCAAATTTATTGTTTTCTTTTTTAGTTAGATTTATATTGTGTATATGTATACAAGTTAGGTGACATTAAAATATGATCACTGGCAACATTTTTGGGCATATCGTATTATCAGTTTTTTGCTATTGGATTTTTTTCTATGACATTTTCTTGTACATGTTGGCTATTTAACGGTATATTTATGTGAATTAAGAATGAAATTAAAATTAAATTAAATTAAATATACTCTATAAATTAGTAAATATGACTGCAATTGACAAGCAACAGCAGTAGCATCATTAACCGAAACAAAATCAGAAACAACTTAATAACATTAATAATGCATACGTGACAGCTGGGATACTTTGCGATATTAGAAAATATTGCTACGTAACATATACTATTCTTGTAAAAACAACATCAAGCCAAATAAATTGTGCGCTACGTGAACCGCTGCAGACTAATAATAAAGCTCAGTTCACCTGAAAGTGCACAGAAATGGACCGCGAAGCGGTCGAGCGATCCGCTTCCATATTACAGGATTTTTCCTGTAAGCATTTTTCGTCAGCTAAATGATGATATATTTCCGAGTGTGCAGCGATACGCGCTCAGCGCCGGACGAGATATGCCCGCTTCGCTTTACTTCGTCTCTAGTCGGCGAGTAACCGCACCCGGGCTACCAACATTTTCCACCAGAACCAACTTATCTACAACAGTAAATTTTCAAATCCTCTAGGGGGCATTACCTTAGTAGGAAACGTAAGCTAAAAAGCTACAATCTGATGAATTTGAGCTAAAATTATCTGACTTATCACTGAATATAGGGTAGGTGGGGGCAAGGCCCCGCAATTTTCGGTTTTTTGAAAATTGTGGAGAATTAGAGATAGATTTTCTTTCAGTTTTATATTGGAGTTTTAGATTAGGATCTTACCTATAACACCTGAAAATATCAGGCATGTTCAATCATCACTTGCAGAGAAATCTAAATTAATATATAAAAAACAATTGCGGGAAGTTGCCCCAAAAAATGGGGCAAAGCCACGCAGTGCGTCCAAATCAGGGTTTGGAAAAAAACAACAAAAAAAACGCATTAATATCCAATAAACTATATTTATGCTAATTAACAAACATTGCGGTGTTACGACTTACAGTCTTTGTCGTCAAACATTAAAAAGAAATATTTTTATTAAGAAATATTCATACGAAAATAAATTTATTCATATTCATTCATAATTGTAATTTCTTGCAATATCGCCGCGCTCGATAAAAAGTACTATAACTATGGAACTACTATAGCAATCATAAAAAATAACTGTTCAATGCTCGCATTGAAATTTTGTATATAGAATATTGAAATGTCATTTTGTAAAACAATTAGATAATTATGAGAAAATTGAAAAAGTGAACAAAACTCGGCATTTCTAACTTGTACTTGCCTTACGGAAAAATACGGAACCCTATTTAGAAATTGTAAATACTATCGTGATCTTTATTAGATTCTCTATTAAAGGCAATATTTCGTTTTGCTTATTTATATACAAAAATATTTAGATATTAAGCTCATAAAAATCAATAAAACTTTTGATGATTTCTAGAGAAAAAAAAATAGGATGTTTGACAATGGAATTTTACCAGAAATATCCGCGAAATGACGCGCGAAATTATTCTAGCGGCCTTCTATGTATCTATGGTAATAATGAGATATTTGGTATGGATTTTAGGATGCGTTCAAATTAGAAACTAATATTATTGTGCGCTCCGGGAGCAAGCCGACAATATTTGTCGTTTCGTAGTCAACTGTGTTCTGATGTGCAACCAAATTTGGTCGTGACGTAGCCGAAGGGTTAATAAATAAAACGTTAAGTCTCAATTTCTAACCTAAAAAGACTACTAAATAAATTCAATGGACTTGTGTAAAGGCTAGTAAATGGTAAATGCAGACTGTAATGAAAGCATTCTGTGAAATCTAGCACTATTGTTTTCAGTAGGCTTGGATAATCTGAAAACAATGTCATTATCCTCAACATAAGCTTCCTCATTGTTTTCAGAGAATTTTAAAGTGTCGCATTCGTTTGTAGAACACGACCTCATATCCGTCAGCATTAGAAAGAAATATTTGTTTTTCCGTTCACTGACACGGGGCTCTTCCTCGCCGAGTTTTCCAATAGCGAGAAAATTATCTATGTGTGGGGAATGACACTCTGCGGGAGAAAAAAATGGATTGTAATTCGGCGGCCCGAGTACATATAACTTACGATTTTAATTGATGGAATGGGGAAAAAAAATATAAAAACGGCGGTTTCCTGGTGTTGGGGCAAATCCCCGCACTTGTTGATAATGCGGGACTTGCCCCAAATAAGATTCGTGGTTTTGCCCCATTTTACGCTTTCAACATGGCGTCGTCTCCAACTATGTTAGCAAATGATACCAAGGAACTTGACACTCGAATGTGAACCTAAACCAGGCAGTTCATCACCGTAAGTTTAATTGCGAAAATAGCTTAAACCGTTTTATAAAAACTCAGATTGGAAGGACAAGAAATATTATATCAAAACTCGAAAAATCAGACTTACCGCATTTTCCAGGCTCACGTGTGACCGAACTTCTTGAGGATTGGTGTGGAACTGGAAGTTGTGGAGACGGGTCAGCTACCTGGCGGCTATCGAAGTAATTAAAAACATTCCCCCCGAAAACCCCGTGCGTGGACTTGCCCCGTGCGGGGCTTACCCCCACCTACCCTAGTAAGTGACAACTGAAGATATATAGATAGAAAGATAGATAGAGATTTATTGTATAAATGTGTGTTAGAGGTATAGATCTTTTGGTACTAAATAATTCGATACAGTTTGCCCACAGGTCGTATAATTTTATTTGCATATTTATAACTACAAATCACTGTTTGTGCTTATTAATTATTTTTAACTACAGCATACATATAAAAATAACCAATCAAACTCAATCACAATAACGTAGAATTTAAGGTAATAAAAACTATATGATTGAAAAGTCTATAAAATAATCTAAATAATATTTCTATTATTCAAGAAATTGGAAGTTTACCTAACATAAAATAATGTGGGTAGAGTACTAATATTACGTTTAATCTTTAAAATATTTAAAACTCGTGTTTGTGAAAGATCGTGTTTTCGTCAAATCGTCGAAAGTAGATGGATTATGAACAAGGCTTCCGTCAGATAACGAATCTGTCCATTCTGTTTCGAACTCTACGACTATGGTATGTCGGAATATTTTTTAATTGCTAATATCAATGGAAAGGTAATCAAACTAGGGCACCAGAACAGGTCCAAGGTCCATACTCCTAATAAACCGGTCAAGTTCGAGTCGGCTCTGCGTTGTCGAAGCGTTCACGAAGGGGAAGAAATTCGGCTCAGTTTCGAGCCAAGACTTTGAGAAGAGAAAATAGAGGGATGAAAAAGGAGGACTCGGGATAGATCACGCCAATCCGGGCTCAAAGTCGACACGAAGTCGAATAAGGTGCTTTGAGTGCTAGACGCTGACAGTATATCCTCATATTATTTTCATAGGGAAGAAGAAGAACGCTAGACGTCTCTACTGTCAGCATGGCGCGCACGTTATTAAATATTTATGATTACTTAATTCCTGATTTATTATGTTACTTTTTTACCAAATAAATAGAAGACCTTGTTGAAATAAAAATGGTGTTTTATTCACGACAATATTAGCAGTTACATAATGTAGATAAAACTTTACAATTCTATAATAAAGTAACTAAATAGTTAGCTCTTTCATTTTGATTACACGAGTATATGAGGCCAATGAGATTATATTTTTATAATTTTAAGTATAATTTAAACTAGGGTGAATTCTTTAGGTATTTGGAGAGAGAGAATCGCCTAAGGAATATGAGAAACTTTTCCCAGTTATTTTTAATAATTTAAATAAATCCGCTCTTTAGGTATTCTATAATAATTTTTCAAGGGACGGACGCGTGGTGGAAGTCTCAGTAGTCTAAATTCTAGCCAGAGGCGGACATTGGCGATCACAGAAATACATACATTTAGTACTTTCTAGTTTTGGATTCATAGTTTTAGAAAATACATACATTTAGCACTTTCTAGTTTTAGATTCTATTAAATATTAGTGATATTTAAACTTAGATAGATATAGACTTAGAAAGTAGGATCTTGGCCAAACTTATCAGCAAAAGAAACACTTACCTTCTTATACCTTTTTATATCGGCAGGAGGTCATGAGTTACTCGTCCTTTTTGGCGCGGTCAAAGAAGGGGTACATGTCGAATTGCTAGTGGGTGGGCGGGCTTTTGGCTGTTGATATCTGAAAAGAGCCAGTCAGAAGCTACGTCAATATAACGCCCTAAATGGGGCATTTCAGAAGAGAGACGTGCCTGCTCGCCTACAGATTGGTATGGAATAAGCCAGAGCGACGAGACTGTAGCCCAGTGAATAGTGACCGATCTGGCCATTCGAAATCGCAACAGTGAATTTGAACGTCCGAGCGCCTAATCAATCGACTACGTAGGCGATTGATGTACAGGGAAACCGTGATGGAAAGTATGCTATGCTTGCTTGCTTATCTGAGGTAAATATTTCATACCGCACAGGGTATGGCATCTTAATGCTATATTGGCAATTGTTGACATAAAACTTAGTATACAGTCATGTACTTTATTTTGTATAAAAAAAACACAAATATTTTTTTTTATTGTATTTAATTTTATATTAATTTCATAAATATTTTATATTTATATTATTTTATATTTCATCTGCGTTTGAGAATTTTTTCTTGCTATATCTACCGGTTGTTTTTGACCACCTAGCAAGATATAGACACGAAACATACATGTCTAATGTCTAACATCTAATCGATATCTAACGTTTTCGACTGGCGGTAATTAATTTTCATGACAATTTCTTGAAAATATTCTTCTTCTATTCAACTTTTCGAGACTCTTACTTTAATACATAATTCATAGACGACACGTCTTTAATATCGGAAAGTAGAATTAAGCCTCTCTTTCTCTCCGTAAATTTTGATACATTTTATATAACTCTTTTATTAGCTACAGCTAAAAAAGCTACAACAAAAAACTTTTGGGCGATTGTGTCGCCAAGTTGTACTCCCCCAGTTAGGTAAAATATAATATCAGTCGTCTTGTGTCCTATTCAAATATAAAACGCGTCGAGCCAATAACTTAATAGACCGTACTTAATTGCCTATACTTCTCCGTAGTCGAATAGGTTTCATAATATAACAGTTACTAAAACCGGTCTTTATACTCTGTAATTTTGGTTGTTTGTTTCTGTTTGTTTCTGCTCTTTATTGTGAAATTTCATAATGGGCGGGTTTATTATCATATGACATATGATTATAAATCAACAACTATAAATCTCTACTATGAAGTGTTTGAAATCGTGTCTTGTCCAAGCTTGTATTGGAATCTGCAAGTAGTTGAGCCTTTTGGAGAACCATTTTATGCTCTTGACATGACATGGCACTAGATTATTTTGGAAACTTTTGACAATAACCTACGTTAGAAGTCTATATATAGTTTCAAGAAAATACTTAACCAGCTTTGTGACGCAACATTTTTTATTGATTAACGCGATGCTATCATTAATCTAACTGGCCGGACAATTGTGGAGTTCTCTAATGCTTTAAGAATTCCTTTGGATATGAGAGTTAGTATAAATGTTTTCGATATTTATTGAGCAGTTAACAATACACTTTCCAGTTTAATAATTTAATTTTGTTTGAGGGCTTTCTTTATATCTTACAGACTTATTTTTGGCAAGTCCTCTTTTTAACTCGTTATTCTTGCCTTTTATCTATTTGCTTCTTTTGAAATCAGTGTATCTACTCTCTTCATATATCATTATAAGTATTTGATTTATTCGATTTTGATTATTATTTTGAATTTCAGTTAATAGTGGTTGTCTTTAATAATAATAGGCGATAGATTTTGTGTTTTGTTTTTTTAAAATTTTTGTTTTGACAAATGCAAACAAATATTTATTTTTAAAAATATTAATATTATTATACATTCCGATGGTTATTAGCGCCAATTTTGCGCACTCCTGATTCGCCCTCATCGGGCAAACGCTAACGTGGCCTTCCGTAATACTCGGTCTTAATATCGCCGACGTAGTGCGGACCGCAGAACCGCGCCGACTTCAAATTATAAATAATCCCCAAGATTTATGGAAGTCTCGCCAAATGAAAATTTTTCGATATGTATTCGTATTAAGGCCATTCTTTTCGTCCGTTTTCCCTTATAATTATAATGCGCGGTTCTTCTTTTGCGGGTTCGCTAAGCCTTTGCAATGACACCTAATTATCTTTGCCTCTCTGGAGAGTTCTGATACTCGCCGCTCGGCTAGCTTCCGGCGGGATAATATAAAATGCTACGAATAATTCAAGCTTTCCGGGAGCAGTCCGCCGCTTCCACAGGATTTTTATAAGAAGGAATTTGCTACTCGGTGGATTCTGTACATGACGCTAGGCAGTAAGATTGGATATCGTAGAAATTAGAACTAGTTATTATTCACTTATTAACATAATGTGCGTGGCTGCTTAAAAGAGATAAATATATTCTTGTCTTTTATAATGTGTGACCGGATTATTGGTATTTCCATTTGATGTTCTCAGTGTTTAAAACGTATAAGATTATTTGTATGAAACGTATGAGACGACCCAAATTTTATAGCCCGCAACGTTTTACAAAGAAAAAACCCCACGTTTTTTTATATCATTTAGAGCCTTTTTAAGATGTATACAATTACAAGGGAATTAAATTAAAATATCGTTATTTTTCATGAAACTTCTAACCAGGCAGAAATTAAATTGTAACGAATAATAATCTTAATGATATACCTAAAATCAACGGAATAATAATAATAATACCTAAAATCAACGGAAACCATAAACCCTAATGTTGTATAATTAGTAAAGGTAATGCATAAATATATAATTTACAAGGTAATTAATAAATTTAAATAGATTGGTACAAAATGTCTTGCGGACATCTTCAGGAAAAGTTTTTATTTAGTGACATTCTTGTAGTGGGTGAATCAGTACGACGAACTAAGAATGTTTTGATTAAAAAATGGAATAAAGGTTATTATTTTTTAATAGTATAAAAGGTATAAGTACGATGCGCTATCTAGCGGTAGAAAAACTCTCGATATTATTGTTTATTAGCGATATTTTACCTACTGCTAGATCTCATCTCAAACTTATATTTAATCGTTAAGACTTACACATTTGACGAAATAAAAACAAACATATATTTTTTTTAAATAGCTTTTGGTTTAATTTATTAACTGTTGCTTAGCTCTTCATACTGATTCACCTACTACAAGGATGTCACTCATTTAAAACTCAATCTTTACAGCAAGGTCGGAAAAAACAATAAGTAATAGGTACTTAAAATTGTACGCCGTATGATAAAACTGTATTCAACACATTTTATGGTTATTAAAACTGTTCTATACCTTTAACATAATACAGCTAATATAGCTAATATTTATTATTAATTTATTGATTTAGACATTATTGTACAATTTTACAAAATTGATTTTCAAGTGTTGTGAAGGAGAATTATTATTTACATAATCTCTCCCAGTCAACTACTTCGTGCAATTTGTAGCATTAATAATTTGTAGTATAACAACTCCATACAGACAACTACATCACTTGTATGCTTTTTAAATTAAATGATTTTAGGTATGTGTGTACTGATAGTTATCAATTTCTATGATTATCATTAATAGCTGGTTATAATAACATGTTCGATCATAATATGCCCCATCTCTTAAAACTCCATCTACATAATAGTACATCTTTAAGCACTGTAACATTTAACATCAAAGGTACAACTACTTACCCGTTGTAGACATTCAGTTCTCACCCATTTGCATTTCCAAACTGTGTATTAACCACTGCCCAATATGAGAGAATCTCGCTTGCCATTATGGTATATTTGTGCACGGAATAGCTGCGCATTAACATAACACTTACAGTTATGGTAGAATTATAGGTCTGGTTCAACAACGGCAACATCGTTTGCGCTTAGCTCTAAACTGAATGCCAAAATACAGAGCGGAATAGCATTTGCTGTGTTGGCTGGCTCTTAGCGCATTGTTTCCTCTATCTGCGTAGTTTATTTTGGACAATGTGTGTGCAATCTCACAAATGCACTCTCCGTGGCTGCAGGGAAAAGGCATATCGGATACGTGAAAGAATCTAATTTTCTCTGGGTAAAGTAATACGAAGTATCTAAGAAAATTGCTTAGCTAGTGTAAGGTTAAGGTTTCACTAAAGGAGGCAAACAACACATGCAATGCAATAATAAACGTCACATGGTATAAAAAATCGGTTAACTCTTTAATATTGGCTACAGAATCAGGTTAGGCTACAGGATAGTGGTTATACAGAAAAATCCAAATTTTTCATGAATTCATTCAATGGAAAGGGAATTAAAAAATCATATCGTAATTTCATACAATATTTTGTTAAATATTAATAAAAAAATCTTTTTTTAGATTTTTTGTTTATATTAATAGAATAGAATAGAATATAATAACTTTATTGTGCTATAAAACACAACTTAATGAATATTACACTGGTTTTATAAAAAATGACAATTTATGCACAAATGGCGGACTTATCGCTATAGCGATATCTTAGAGTCAACCATTTGATAAAATAATTGCTAATATTCACAGTACAATACACAAAGAAGTAGTAAAGTTAAATTTAAAATAAATTTATACAAGTATATGTCAGTAACTTATGCTAAGGTTGCCCAGGGAAGGATAAAGGAGAGGACAAGGTGAGGTATTTGGTTAGTGGCTGTGTAAAAATAAATGTTTCTTGAACAACTTTTTGAAAGTATGCAACGAAGGTGCATGCCTGATAGAGTGAGGGAGCTGATTCCATAAACGAGCAGAATGGACTGTAAAAGAGTGCATGTAAACAGAAGAATGATGTATCGGAATGGCGAGTGTGTTATCCCGACTTAATCGAAGTGGAAGACCGTGGCCCCCTCAAAGGGTGGAAATTCTCCTTGAGATAGGAGGGTGAAGTGGGGTTATTGAGTATGTTGTAGAGTAGCGACAACGTATGCAAATTTCTTCGATCGCAAATAGGAAGCCAATGAAGTGCTCACGAAAGCAGCTAACGTGGTCGAACTTTCGCAAATTAAAAACATACCTGAGGAAGATATTTTGCAGACGCTCCAGCTTATTCAAAATAACCTCACTGGCATCTATATAACAAATATCACCGTAGTCAAGTAATAATAGGCGTTAAGAGTGTGAATCTATGAATCGCAAAGTAGGTTACAAGAACATTTACAAAAAAAAAAAACAAAATGTTTGAAAAAGAAGGACGATCGATAATTTTAACAGTTTTTGATTACTGTAGGTAAGTGAAAAAATATTTTTTACTACGAAATTGCTATTCGTTAGTTTGGTGATATTCGTATCATCAACCCTAACTTCGTGGCTCAGTACCGTTAGTATTGCATACAATTATCAAACATAGTGTAGGTACGTTTCCCTCACATATTCATTGGATTCTATATGTGTGACCTGAATGATAATGGTTCTGGTGACATAATTTTGCCGACTACCCTATTGATATACAGTATGAACAGCATTCGCAGAGCGTGACCATCCATGCGACTAACGCTGACTGATATGCAAGTGCAGCAGACCATGAATCAATATTGCGTTTCCAAGCTTCGCAAAACGGTGGTTTGTCGACACGTATTTTGAGCATTATTCTGTTTGATTACATTTATAAAATTACAATAGTTTTCATACAGTTACTTGCGCTGATGTTTTAGTTTCATTATTATCATTATCAAATACGCATTATATATAATCATCTGTGTAAGCATAATATATAGTATTTTAAATATATTTTTCATTTTCAATGTAAACTATATAACTATTTCAGCTCAGTGTATCAAATGTGATACAAACGACCCAAATACTTTTGAAGTACAAGTCTTATAGTAGGACCTACTTACCATGCTATTCGATCTGATTTTATATGCATCACTTCGTCGCTCTATATAGGGAGACCTCGTATAAGCCAACAAGAAAAGTTTTCAGAGCAAGTTTTCACAGTATGTCGTTTTTAATGGTATATACTGTATTAAAAAGCAAATATGGTTAATGTGTTTAGTTGTCTGCTAGGAATCACAACTAAGCACGTAAGAGGGATCACCGCATAAAATCATCATTTCATTCTTACGAGATGCCACTATAATGAGTATTACAAGAAGAAGAGCAACTTAAGCCCTCGGCAAATGGACAGAACGATACCGAGCATGATTTTACAACAATACAGGTGGCGACTGACATGAATATTCGCTCGATGTGAGGACGTTACAAGTCGAATATTCGGCATGTCAATACAGCGAGCAGAGCAGCTCGATGACGAGTGCCGAGACTCGAGCTTGCTCCACTTGGCTGTCGGTTTTTTGGCGAATCACCTGGAAGTCAGACGCTAGCGCGAGCACCACCGTACGCGCACGCATTCGGCGATTAGCTTTCGTTGCTCTGTTTGTGTCGTGGTAATTTTGCATTTGGTAAAATGCAGTGGAGTCAGTAAATAATGCTTTTGTTTATTTATAAATAACGCAGTTATCCCCAACTGCGAGACCCTATACATCAGGACCATACGGTTTCTTTTCTTCTTTAAATAGCAATAACGGATAAAAAGGAATTTATCACACACTACCTGTACCTTTGCCATTTTGACTACACTGCTGGAGCACAGTCAAGCATATATTCGTCGCAAAGATTCAGGTGTCATGAGCATTTGCTCCCAACGAACAAATTTTCGATGGCAATATTCACATCAAGCAAATGCTCATGGCAGTCGCTACCTTATCAATAAAAAATGCAAATTCGAATTTTTGAGGCGTACTAGGTCTTATATATAGATGAATGACTTATATTATCATGAGAATATAATATCTGGTGATGCTGTAGTAATTGTAGTGTGTAATTGTGTGATACGATTGATGTTGATTGAAGGTACATCTTTTCCTCGTCTTCTTTTTCATAAGCAATGTACTGTAGCAGCTGATGGTTTTTTCGCCACAATCATAGAAGCCTCTAATGACAAATATTTCTGTCGCAAAATTTTGGAAACACTGATATTACTACATTTGATATGACTAAATCGTTATTACGACATTACCTTACCGTACGAAAAAACCATTTTATTATTATTAAATCTCTGATATTACTAAATCTGGGCCTACAAAATTGACCGAAGTGAACATGTGGTTTCATTTTCTAGCGTATTTAAAAGCAGGCAAGAGTTACCATGTTACCGGACGGGCATTTAATATTTAGTCTTTTAAAATTGAATTTCCCGGCTTTAATAGGAGCGAAACGCTCCACCAAAGCCATCTCCAACGAGCTCCTTACCACTTCTTTTCGACGGACAGGATCTGCTGCTAAATGAAGTCCCGTTCATGATAAATATAAATAATAGATTTTTTTGCAATTGATGATTTTTCTGTATTTGCGATATGCCTTGTTGAATAAATATTATACACTTGCGAGCAACTAAATCGACTCACCCCCTCAGTTCGGATAAAAACTAGTTTTTTTCTAATATGACTAACCGGATGTACACCAAATATATACCTAAATAAATACCATGATCTCGCAAATGCCGTAACCCGGAACGGGTTCACTGTTCACCTTCACGTGGTGGAAGTTGGCGCTCGTGGCCTGCCAGCTAAATCTCTATTTCACCTCTTTAAAGATCTTGGCCTTTCCAGAAAAATAATCAACTCTTTCTTAGAAAAATTATCTAAAACTGCGATTTGCGCATCTCAAATTCTATGGCTTCGAAGGGGGAGTGAATGGGTGGCAAGGTGAACGCTCACATGTGGCAAGACAGCTGTCCTAAACCTACCACAGCCGGTTCGTAAGTCCGGAATCCACTGCTCACCCCCCAGAAGTGTAAAAAATTGTATTATGATGGGCCCGACTCCGGTCGGTGAATTCCATGGCAGCTCCGTTTGTATTTATTTATTATTATGAAAACATAATTATTTAGCTTTCTAATGACACCTTTTTTATAAAAATCGGTTGAGAACTTTTTAAAATAATAATAACTGAACGGAAGTATTGGAAAGTACGCTATTCGTCACAAAAAGTTTCCGCATCTTAATCACTCATAAATCCCCCCGGAACAGGTTTATTTTTAGCAGTCACTTATCAGTAGTTGACGCGAAAAAATCTCCGTAAGCCAAACTCACTATTATCGTAAAAGTATGGATACTACACCAAAAAAGACCGCTCAGGTCATTGCTTTATTGCAGCAGGTCCTTAGTCAACGTACAGTTGCTCGTGAAGTGGAATTTAGTCAGTCTGCCGTCTCAAGAGTTAAAAGGAGGTTTGAACAAACTGGTACCATTAATCGGAGACCAAATAGCAGCCGGTACCGATGCGCTTCTGAGAGATACGACCGTTACATCGCTTCGACTTTACTGCAAAATCGCGACCTCGCTGGCGTTAATGTACAGCAGGAGCCGAGACAAGTTCAAGGGCTAGCTGTCAGTCAGTGAACGATCAGAAGACACTTGAAAAAATCCAACCTCGTTCCAAAAAGACCTCTCACAGGCCTTAAATTGACCACACGCCACCAGCAAGCGCGCCTCTAATTTTCTCGAGAGGACAGTTTTATTTACTGACGGAAGCAGAATGTCTCTGTATGGCAGTCACAGAATAGGCTGGGTCTCCAGGCGTCCAGGTGTGATTTTCGCAGTGCTGCTTCGCTGAAACAGTCTCCTACGGCGGCGTTTCCTGCATGGTGTGGGCTGGCATTTCTTTAGAAGGAAGGTCCAACTTCGTTTTCGTGCCAGGGGGAATCGTCTGAATGCTGAACATTATATCAAATTATTCTCCTGGATCATATACCGTATGAATGATTTATTGAAAAAAAACTCTGTTTAATACATAATAATGCACGGTGTCACACAGCGTGTATTACTCGGCGATTCTTAGATAAAGTTGGTTTGGAGATGATGGACTGGCTAGATCTCAGTCCAGACATGAATCCCATCGAGAATTTGTGAAACGAGCTGAAACGAAGAGTCCGAGCAAGAAATCCGGCAACTTCTAATATCTACGAGTATCAAGACAGCGTCGTTAGAGGAATGGGATGGTATTCCTCAAGACTTGTCCAAAAATCTGATCAGGACGTTGAGGAACGTTTTATTATTTTGTCAAGTGTCACTGACAATTTATGTTTGCCTTACGGTCAGGGTCTGTATAGTACATACTGCTCCTGCGATGATGGCCCTATGGGTTGGGTTGTGCGGAGCCCAAGGCCGATTCCCCAAAGCTATTGGATGTATTTTTCTTATTTTTTCCATGTCTTTTTTTTCTGAAGTGATAAATAACCCGATACCTTACTGCAAAAAATGCACAACTAAGCTTGTCCCACATTCGGAATTCAGAAAAAACCTGAGTAAATAATTCTACTCACTAAAGAAATTAGTTGGCAATAAGATCTATTTATATTCTATAGAAAAAATCGATTGTATCACCCCAAGAGTTTCCCGGAAAGTAGCCCAGGACTTATGAAAAGATTGCGAAAGCGAGCCCAGGACTTATGCGAAAGATGCGAAGAAGAAGAGGGCGAAAGCAATCTCGCGAGCAGAAGATTTAGGCTTTCGCGGTTTTTAAAATATGGTGTGTAAAAAAATCATGATCGTATTCGCCACATATAAATTTATTTAATTATTATAAGTGTAGCTTATATAACAGACATGCTAAGCAAAACTTCATAATGTGATTTCGCCCATCAATGCATCTGTGTATTAGGTTTCAAATATAAAAGTTCAATATTTCGAGGTTGAAATAACTAGTCCGCCCCACTTGGTGGACCGATTTCGAACAAAACCTTCTCAATTCTTGTCCTGACGAAATGATGCCTGCATGCCGTATTTCAGGTAAATCAGATTGTGTTTGGGGCGCTATCGTGGAGGCATATTTTCAGACACAGACAGACTTTTATCTGGAAATCGTCTCAGGGGGGACTCAAAACAGGTATTTCCGTCTTGATCTCGAAAATAAATGACCGCTTTCACAATACTTTCCCTCCTCGTTAATTGGTGGGCTGGGAAAGTAATAAAGAATAAAACCACAGTCGACCGCGATGAAAAACCCGTTAGTTGACATACGAGTACCATTCAAACACATTGCCACCTCATTATCTCAACCCGTAGCTAGTAGGTGCGTGTCACGCGACGTTACCCAGCTGAACGGTGTGTAATTATTCCAAAGTGCATCGGTCGGGCGTTATATGCAGTTCTATTACCAGTCGTCACCAACTGTGACTAGGAAACAATGGCGTAAGTAGCCCAACAGTAGCTAACTCTTTAAGACGGGACGTTAATTTAACACACACTAACACACTGTATAATTATCCTTAACCCATTCCAGCCTACTGGGTATAGTTCCATAGTTATAGTACTTTTTGTCGAGCACTGCGATATTGCAAGAAATTCCATAAATTGCCGCGGTCCGCCATGAAATTATGCCGCTACTCGAAGGGTTATAAAATAATTATACAAACAGAATTAGCTTACATTAGAAAATTTGTAATCAGTTAAAAATACTAAAATATTGTAATTTTTTAATAAATAATGATTATTATAATCATTCGATCACAATTTCCTACTAGTATTTTCGATACTGCTTGCTGTTCTAGGTTAAAAACGTTATTCTATACAAAATATTATTTATTAAAACAATTGTCATTATGATTTTTTTGGAATTTTTAACCACCGTGATAATTTCAAAACAAAATCAAAATTTTTTGCACTAAAAACTCGGAGTTATAGTAGATGTGCATAATGGGCCCGGTTGCGTTTCTTTGTGAACTAAAACTAAAATTAGTCCAAGCGAACGAGACAGAGCAATACGTTAGAGTGGAATATGAAACGAACGATCGACGATAAATACTCCCTGTCGAATTTATACTCGTCCGAATAAATTCGAGCATAATTCTTGTGGTGTAAGATTTGACCTTGGCGGGCAGTTTTAATGCGAACAAGTGACAACCGGTCATCTCACATTCCGCTCTAACATATTGCCCTGTCTCGTTCACACAGACTAATTTCCGATTTTAGTTCACGAAGAAACGCAATCGAGCCCAATATGTCTTTTTTTAATAAATGGAAAACACACATAGATGATTCCTGAACACATTACACTCCTTTGTTGGCCAGTCGTGTAAGAAAACGATATTGCTTTGAAATAAGCGAAATGAGCGCCTTCAAATAATATCCAACAGCCCTATTACAAAAGTTCTTCCTAATAAATTTCTGCGATTTTTGGCAGTTCGGCTGCTCGCCGCCAGGGGCGACTCTAAACGAGAAATTTCCTAATATCATTGATTTTATAGATTACACTATAAAATCAATGCTAATATGTACCGAAATTTTCGATTGCAAGAGCAAATGAAAAGCGTTAGCATTAGAAACAAGGCGTCAAACGAACCGAACGCTCTTGCTTTTCAAACGCTCTCGAATCTGATCTCTCTCCTGCGCTGAGTAGCCGAACCACCTACGATCGCAGCAATCAAAAATCGAGAGCGGTCGTAAAAGGGCTGCTATATTTTTTTTGTTGATCTTTTTGCATATTAGTTAATTTTTCCTGGTTGATACTTGGACTAGGTGAATGCTAGCACGATCGGTGACTATGCCAATTTCTTCTTGCAAATGATGTGGACACTAGCGCTTCTACGTGGGTGTGATATGTTACATTGCAGTTGAATTTAACGCAGACTCTCTGTCATTAAGTAATCGTTAGCAATGGCAGCCACCGACCTTCTAAATGTCACCAACATACATTTGGAAAGGTTAACATTCAAATTGTGAGAACGGAATATATATTTGGACGCTTCCAGTTTGGGGGAACAACTTCAGATTATCATCAAGCAGTAGGTACGATGCCGTCGTTATACAACTGCTGATGCTATCAACGTAGATATTGAAGAGAAAATGTGAGTTACAACGAGGAAACAAAACCATTATCCTGAACATATTACTGACGATTTCTGAGATAGTCGGCGATTACGGTAATTAAAAAAAGCCTTGTTGAAAAACCAAAGGTGGATTTAATTTTCATAAGAGAACATCGTTATCAACGCTGTCAAAAGGTTTTTGAATTCTAAGTAGCTGCCATCTATTTGTTGCCCCCCCCCCCCCCCTTCTCCCGGATTAATCTCGTCATAGTCACGAGATTTGTGACAGTCGAACGACCAGGACAAAACCTGTGTTGTGCTTCAGAGATCCTACTCTTGATCTGGCCATATAGCCGTGACGAAAAATCTGTGTTAATTTCGCACCTTTCAGCTACATTCAGAGAAAGATTAAATATATAATATAAGAACTTTATTTTCATTTCAGATAGCATTGCAGGCTTGGAATCGTAGGAATGTACGGATAAATTAGGAAATAGCAAAGTCACTATGAATTATAAATACTAAACCAATACTCTATCGGTCTAAACTAAGTGCCAGGAAAATATCCAAATGATAAACATAACTCAACATCTCCAAATTTTTATAGTCATATAAATTTAATAATCACAAATATTTGGAACGTTAACAATCACTTAATTGTACTAGTCAATTCCGACTACATAAATAACATTTTATCGACAGCTGGATATAAAATAAGAGAGTTCCCACACTAAATCTCAACGACACGCTCCATTGTACTGTATAATTAAGCAAACTGACAATTAAATATTAAATAACATTAAGTAATTACTCTATAACGACAATGCTGTAATTATTCTTCTTTGAAAGAAAAATGGCATATGAAAGGAGCACATTTGTATAGCAGATGTGTTCCTTTAGTCGACTTAATGTCAGCTTTACAAACAATAGGAGTCACTATTGTCTGTTTCTTTAGCTTCGTTTTCTATGAAAAAATTATTATATCATTCTTCTGAAAAATGGTTATATTGTTTGTTTTTTCAATTATTACAGTTTCAATTATTTCCAATAATGGATTATTTGCCTGATATACAGTATGTTAGGGACGGACGGTATTTATTTCCAGTGGTGATTCTGTACATAAAAATTAACTTAAAAGCGATTAAAAAAAATGTTTTTTTAGGGGTTTTATGATTGAAGAATTTATTTATTTATTTATTTATTTGTTACATCCTGGCATAAAGTTAACAGTGTGATCGTACAGATATAATTTGTAACTATTTATATAAGCAATAGGAAATGAACACAACCCATACGATCATTCCAGACGAATGCCCAAATAGACCGAACAGCCTGTATCTGGGCATACGAAATATACTGCCTTTGTTTTTTGAGAAGTACTGACGTTATTTGACTAATAGACTACTTTCAATACTAACACTAAGATAATGGAATAAAATAGTACACATATTAATACAAATATACATGAAAAAGGGTCAGTTACATACACATATACACCTATACACATTCAAATATACATACATATATGCATATACACACATACACATACACCTACATACACACATATTTTAAATTATCTATTGAAGAAGGTTATACTAATCGAAAAATAGAGCTTAATATCATCTACATTTTTTTTATTTGGCCCTTGTTACCGAAAATTAAAATATTGAATATCTAAAGTTTAATTAAAAATTCCTTTTTTCGGGTAAATACCGCCTAAGGCAATACAAAAAATAAATCATTTCCTTTAATAATTTCGCGTTTTCGTACGAATAAAGCGTTTTATTATTATTATTATTTCCAACAGTTTTTCGTGTACGAAACAGAAAATTCCTAAATCGATGAAAGAAAACAAAAAATACGTATTTTTCCCAAAAATATATAATATCACTTTTTCTTGTTCAGTTCCCAAAAAATCCGCCACAGTTCCGTGACAGTTTGGAAGCATCCGTGACAGTTTCATGTAATCTGTATGTATTATGAATCCGCCCGACAGTCTCAAATATACCGAGTAAATGATATAAAATACATATGAAAGATTAGTACGTCTCTCAGGGTGTACAATATTAATATTTCAATAAATGTATGTACATATTATTTGGATGGTTTTAAGAATAATAATAGGTAATAATAATTACGAATAAATGAAATATTAATTAAGTAAATATACAATTTGACATTTAATGCAGAATATACAGTTAATGCTTAAAATAGACGTTCAATAAATGTTAAACGACAAAATAAAATGAAAATGACAATCATTAAATTTCTTTAAATTAAATGTATTACCTATGGATATGTATTAATTGAAAAACATATTTATATTCTGAGTAAATTTCAAAATATCTAAAAAGGTCGATTAGATTAATCAAAGAACGTCTAAATTAATATTATAAAATATTTGATAGATGGAAGATAAAAACATATTAAAATTACTGGTTTCCAAAAACCATAATTTAAAGTATAATCAATCACACCAATAATAAAACATCCTATTATTTATATTTATTGTTGAATGTCACAAAAATATAGTACGCCTAAAAGGCAGGTTATGCTGCACTGAATAATTGTAAAACTTCATATTACTTCACAACAATCACAATAAAATGAATTAAAATTGAATTGAATTGAAAATTATAATTAATTTCTTCCATGGTTAAAAAATATTCCCTTATGAAAAAAGTATTCTTTTAATATTTAATTCTTTGGGACTTTTGAGCCAGATGCCGGAAGAAACATTCGGCTTTATATTCAACACTGTCATTAAAGATTTTTGTGAATGGTGTTGGTAATTGCATTTTTTTTTGGAATTTATTTATAAAATATAAATTAAAAGTAATGGTAATATTTTTAATGATTTAAAATATATTTAGTCGAAATATCTTTAAAAGCCTTCTAATATAGGCACTTACTCCATATATTCATTCAACAACATGTACAATTATTATCGTATTTTTGCCTGCAAAAACTGAAATGTGTATTTTTGGCGTTTTGGGGCGATTGCCCATTCTGGAAGTAAACTTTCGCCTCTATTCCCATTTAGTGATATTTAACCTCATGGAGGCCAAAAATGCCAATCGGTGGTAACGGTGGTTAACAGTTCCGCGCGTACCTAATATTTATGGAGGCCGCGGCCGGCCGAAAACCGGCCTCCATAAATCCTAATTATAAACGCGAAAGTTTGTATGTATGTATGATTTGCTGAATGGATTTTGATGAAACTTTACAATAATATAGCTTACACATCATAATAACACATAGTCTATAATTTATAAATATATAGCGTGAACTATCTAAAATATAACGATAATTGTCAAGTAAGTAGGGAAAAAATCTAAGAAATTGACATTCGAAATTTATATTCTATCCTACTATCCTACTAATATTATAAACGCGAAAGTTTATATGTATGTATGGATGTTTGTTACTCTTTCACGCAAAAACTACTGAATGGATTTTGATGAAACTTTACAATAATATAGCTTACACATCACAATAACACATAGTCTATAATTTATAAATATGTAGCGTGAACTATCTAAAATATAACGATAATTGTCAAGTAAGTATGGAAAAAATCTAAGAAATTGACATTCTAAATTTAAATTCTATCCTACTATCCTACTAATATTATAAACGCGAAAGTTTATATGTATGTATGGATGTTTGTTACTCTTTCACGCAAAAACTACTGAATGGATTTTGATGAAACTTTACAATAATATAGCTTACACATCAGAATAACACGTAGTCTATAATTTATAAATATATAGCGTGAACTATCTAAAATATAACGATAATTGTCAAGTAAGTAGGGAAAAAATCTAAGAAATTGACATTCGAAATTTAAATTCTATCCTACTATCCTACTAATATTATAAACGCGAAAGTTTATATGTATGTATGGATGTTTGTTACTCTTTCACGAAAAAACTACTGAATGGATTTGATGAAACTTTACAATAATATAGCTTACACATCAGAATAAAACATAGGCTATAATTTATAAAGATATATGGTTTTCTATCATCATTATCACAATTTTCCATCACCACGCGGGTGAAACCGCTGGGCGTAGCTAGTATTATATAAATATATGAATATACATGACTAACAAGATTAATTATTAGGTAACAAGAAATAATTCATAACAAAATTATATTGCTAGTATTTATATACAAAATCGACCAAAAATATGCAGCTCCGTATTTCGCCCGAATGCTGGCTTCCGAAAGGTTAACCCATTTTGTGATATTTAAGGTATCTTGGATATATAATATTGTACAAAAGTAGCTTTTTTAACACTGGAACTCATTTTTCAAATAAAGCCATGAAGGTACAACACATAGCGGATTTCTGTTTTGTATGGCATCGTGCTATATCAGGGTATGTGGGAATGCATATTTTTGAACAAAGCGTATTTCGGTAGTTAGTTGGTTAGTCAGTTACGATATATTAAATTAAATTAATGATTCTTTTTTTATCGTCCCTATAAAGTTTACGAGAAATAATAACTATCGGTTTTGCAGACGCAGCGATGGTATTCAAACATGTATAAACAATTTCGATGAAAAAATAAAACTCTGAATGAAGTGGAAAATGGTTTCTTATTTAAATTCCTCTTCAATACAAACTCCACATAATAAAATTCTCATTACTTAAACTATGCGTTTTATATACATTTCCTTAAAAGGCATGTAATAAGAAGTCGTACGATAAAAGCAATTCCTGCTCAGCAATTCCAGTTCTGAGATTACGCAACTGAAAAGGCAAATAAATGACGTTCAATTTCAACAGCTGATACTCTATATTGATAACAAACAAGCACAGATTACGAGCGATAAGGAGATAAGATTAAGAAGCGGAACAAGAATTTGCAATCTGGTATCCGAACCAGTTCTGCATTGGAATGTTCCAGCGATTTCACATTGTATCTAATTTTCTAATCTTAAAATAATATTTAATGCAAGGATAGGATTCCTCGACGAAGAGAAAGTGTAATTCTGATTTAAAAGGTGATTTATCTATAAACCACACTCTGTGACGTAATTTATCACCATTATTTTTGCGTAAAATAATATTCTATTTCTTATTGTATTTATTACTTATATTTATTTTATTTGTACGATATTCAATTGTTTTTTCTTTTCAGTAATACTTCGATTTTAATACCCATATTTTAATAGCATAAAACACATATCTTAAAATGCCTCCTCTCTATTGCTCAATTATAAGTTTTCATTAGAAATGCGAGCATGTTAAATGTATGTATATTATGCTATAATAAATAAATAAACATAGGTAGGTAACAAGTGATTTTTTTGAATCAGCTAGGTCAGAGTAGAATATAAAATGTAGTATACATTTTTCACGACTGCACGTCTGAAAATAAAAAAAGGGTTTTTTATTTAACTTTTTATACACATATTTTTAGATAGGTACTGTGATTTTTTTGTACGGTATATTGTTCTACATGAAAAGCTGAGCTGAAAACTTTTTTGTATTCAACTTTCGTTTATTCAATTTTTTTTAGTAACGACGAAATAAATTAAAATAATCGTTGATTACTTTCACTCAGTTGCTCGTGTAGAATAATCTACTGTAAAACAAAATCTCCTTACATATATCCAATAATTACCTTTTCCAGAAAAAAAACTTGTTCGGTTGCAGAGAGTTACCTACTCCTTGAAAGGTTTGACGTGCAGTCGCGAATACCCTGTATAATATCCATTTCATATCTGTTAATATATTATTACAATTTAAACATTTTGGAACGCAGTTTTATCAAATATACTTAAATAACAAATGTATATACATTTATAGAAATTCTATTACACATGGACATTTTAAAGACTTACGTAATACAGCATTGAAATATGCTTATTTTAATTATGTGATTCTTTCTAATTTGCAACGTTTGAGAACCACTGATTGTTGTCAAAAGTAGTCAACTTAAACTGACATAGAACGCCGCGCAATACGAGTATTTATAACATGACAAATGTTACAATTCTTCTGTCATTGAGTGAAAGTGGTTCATTGCATAAATTGTATGTAGATCAATGGTTCTTTAAAATAACAGTGTTTATATTAATCTGGTTAGTTTTACTAGAATTAATATATTCAAAACAATTTTTTTAAATTGTCTACAGAATACTACTTATTATAATATTAGGTCCTTACTTGCCAATCCATGACCTATAATTTTGTATGAATTATATTATATAGCACATTGGCGCATGCTGAAAATGCACAAATATAAATCAAAGTATTTCATATTACTTCATTTTGACGCCATTAGCTACCGAGTAGTTGTAATAGTTACCGGCGCTGACAATTGCAAAATACGACGATTTTCGGTAAGGTTAAACAAGAAAGAACATTAATATATGTAAAATAGGGCTGCGCGATGATGAGTTAAGTTAACTGGCTTGAAAGAAAACGGCCTGGAGTGTTACATTTAAACAAATATAACATAAATACCAAAGCTTTATATATCAACCTATAAATCCTTACAAAAATGCTTCTTTTTTTTGACTTAGGCATCTAATGTAGATAAAATATTGACCGTATTATATGTAGTTATCAAAGTTGGTAGAGGACTAATTGGCGTTGAAAGCCTATGAAGCGATGCATTAAGCACTGGCTTCTACGAGACTATATAAAGCGGTGAGAACGGCGTGTTGCCTTTGTTTCTTCCATGGACCACTTTACATAGCCCTTTCGCGTGTCACATAAAGACGTTATTTTAACTTGTTGTGAAATTATTTGAATATGGCCAATGTTAATACAAAATACCTCACTAGCTTACCCAATTAATTAATTAGAGTACGCAAAATTGTGCCCAGGACTTCGACTAATATTTTGTTCGACATTGTAACGTCATCCCCAGCAATAAATATAAAACTCATCTTGTGCGAAACCGGATAGGGCAACATATTTAGATATAAATGGAAATATCTTCCTTTAATCTCAGAGTCAAAGGATTTAAGAACGCTCTAAATAAATTGGAAACCTTTCTAAGTTTACTTATATATTTCTAATATTCATAAAAACCTAGCTGGATTTTTTTAAGAATTCTTATTTTTGTAATGAACAAATTGCTGAAATTTTCAGAAAAACTAATGAAATTTAAAATGTATTTAAATCTTTTAGAAAATTTATTAACTTATAGGTTGACGTTGAGATTTTTATTTCATTTAAAAATAAAAATCTCATTTTAGTAATTTGGGCTAGCTTTTGTCTATATCTCTCTGTGTATTCCTCACAATATATAAAAGATTATATAATAAACTTTTGGCCAAATGACACTTTAGCCATTTAACGAAGAATTCGTTTAACTTTCATAGTTAAAACATTTGTTTTTTTTTTTTAATTCACTATCAAAATACTATTGCCTTTTGCTACTGTATATAGACGTTAACCAATGGCCAAACATTAACTAAGTGAAATCTTCGTAGCTATACCTTTCCAACGCCGCCCAACTGGGATAAACCCGTTCCAAGGCTACCGTTTCTAAAGCATTTTAACACAAATTGAGAATGATAAGTAAAATAAATTACCTAACTAAAAGTATTTTTTTAATGATCGGGGTAAAGTAAATAGTCAATTTTAAGTAGTCAAATTAATACAAAACAATAATCTAAAAATATAATAAATGAAATTAAATATAGATATAATATAGTCCAAAACAATAAAAAATCAAAGATAATATAAAATCAATGATAATCTTTCATTTAAATTATACAAAAAAAACCTTTTATTTTAATTATGCAATGTGGTGTCTAGGGTATATAGATTCGTAATATTGGAATGCTGTAATAAATAAGGAACTTTGGGTACAACATTTTAAATCAAGTACAAATAGGTAAAAACAAGTAAAGCGAGTAAAATATTCTCCGGAGGGGTTCTTTAAAATTATATTAAGTTTAGAGTACCAAATTACCAAGGAAGATTATTAGCATTATGCTAAAAATATTAGTCTCAAATTTCCATCCGCAGTACATAGCAGCTAATGCGGTCTAATTTAACGTCCGCCGGAGCTTAATTCTATCTTTGAAAATATTATTTCAGCCGCAGGCTGTATCGCGCGATTACAGTTCTCGGGGTTAAAAGCTTTCGCGTTTTATTAAATTTATTTTTACAAGCTGGATTTTCAGCGGAAAAAGAAGGGACGGGTAGGTGGAGGGTGAGTATTAGGCGGCTCCTCATAATTCAAAAGATAAGAATCATTAACTCCGACTAAGTGCCGATTTCGCGTAGGGAAAGCCTAGCGCGGTAAGATAATTTTTGTAGGCCTTAGACCAGAATTTACTGCCGTATAGCGGAAAGATGGCTAATGCTAAAATTTCGGGATTAGGCTACTTAATCTAGAAATATAGATATATAATAACGTAATAATAAATAAATAATTAAATACAAACGGAGCTGCCATGGAATCCACCGACCGAAGGCGGGCCCATCTTATAGTATTATTACACTTCTTGGGGGTGAGCAGTGGATTCCGGACCGGCTGTGGTAGGTTTATGACAGCTGTCTTGCCACATGTGAGCGTACACCTTACCACCCATTCACTCCCCCTTCGAAGCCATAGAATTTGAGATGCGGAAATCGCCGTTTTAGATATTTTTTCTAAATTACAATATAATGCTTTATTCGTAATAAAAGGTGAGCTTATTGCCTGCAGGCAATATTTCAGAGCTAACCTATAAATCTGCGATGTCTAAAATCGTTTCTTAAATTAATCCCGGATTTTCGGTTTGGATATTTATCAAAACAAGGAATTTAGTAATTATGTAAAATTTATTGTTTTATTTATATGTATGCAATGTCATGATCATTTCATTAATCCCGGATTTTCGGTATTAAAATTTAACAATCCCGTCTTTTTGTAATTATGTAAAAAAAAAAAAATTATTTATTACCAATATTACTTTGGAGCTTTATAGACGAATCCAATACGCCCTTAAATATTAAATCAAGAGTGTAAAAGTCCATAATAACCGACTCAAGTAAGTAAGCTAATGATGATATAAAAAAAATACCAATAATAGAAATTAAGTAAAACAAAGTACCTAATAATGGTGAAAATGAGACAGCGGTGAATCTTATTTTTAAATTTCGAAGAGATATACAAAATATTGCTCCCTCATAAAGAGGGGCTATAACCCTCCTCACTAATACGTATACGATGATAAAGGTACATTAAGCAATATAATATGCTATCTCCTTTAACCGTTGCGTAAATTAAAACTTACAGAGTAACAGGTAAATAAATAGTTCCTTGAATTAGTTTTTATGCAAATATAATTAGGGAAATTTGGGTTTCGAGAGATCTGAACCTACCATTGCATGACAAAATTTGGAGGGAAATAAATACGGATAAAAAATGTATTTTCTGTAATAAATATGTCTTAAAAATTTACTTTGAATACGTTCTATCAGAAGACCTATAATGTATCATTGTGGCAATAACCCTATCAATGTCAACGACCGATAACGTGCATTGTACGTAATATAAGAAGAAGCTGCAACCCCTACCTACTCCTTGATTGATAGTGTGCGATACGAGAGAAATATCATTTCATTTATTTGCCCCTCTTCTTGCATCCTTCGAAGTCGAATCGCTCTCTCAGCATCACGTCGAGAATTGCATCCCATCTTTTAAAATATGTTTCCATTTTATGTCTGGGTTATCGCATTCGCCGGCTCATTTCCATGTAAGACTATGAAGGGGCACGATGGCAAAAGGAGCATTTTTACATTTTCTTTGAAATTTCGCGAGATATTCACGCCGCCTAATGTGACTTGAAGCACCAAGCCTCCGACGTGAGCATTTCCTTAATTCTTTCCGCCGCTGTTTTATCTCTCCACCGCCTACGATACGGTTTCCGAGCGTAAAGTTAAAATGTTTAAAACTATAGGTAGGTAGGTTTAAAATATTTTAAACATACGGGCCTGTATTTCGTTTCTTTACACGGACACCCTTCGGCTACGTAACGACCAAATTTGGTTGCACATCAGAACACCGTTTTAATATCTAAATATTACGCTAATATCTAAATATTTTTGTACGTAAATAAGTAAAACGAAATATTATCTTTGATAGAGAATTAATTAAAGATCACGATAGTATTTACAATTTCTAAATTGGGTTCCGTATTTTTCCGTAAGACAAGTAAAAGTTAGAAATGCCGTTTTTTTCACTTTTTCGACTTTCTCATAATTATGTAATTCATTTACAAAATGACATTTCATTATTCTATACACAAAATTTCAATGCAATCATTACGCAGTTATTATTTCTTTGATTGCTATAGTAGTTCCATAGTTATAGTACTTTTTGTCGAGCGCGATGATATTGCAAGAAATTCCAACAAATTGCGGCGGTGTGCCGTGAAATTATGACGCTACTCGAAGGGTTAAAACGAAGCCATATATATTTACTACTGATATTTCAGTATTCTCTTTGATGTGTATATAGTGAAACTTCCATATATAGAGATTAGTAGGCACGTTTCGTAATTCGTTTCTGCACTGTCATAATTGTAGATGGGGCTAAACTCTGTCGTGATCGGGCTAACTATATTAACGGACGAAAAACCAACGGTCTAAACTGGCCGGCATATACGAGTTATTAGAAAGTGACAATTCAATTATTTTGTAAATTCTCTTATTATCGTAAGACATTTAATGAAAATTAAGGTAATAACTGGATAAATAAACACTAAATTGCTATTTTCTATTGACAAAATATGTATGCATAGCGTTTCTTTTATGCGCCTAAATCGGGCATGTCGGAGCCTAAAACTGCACTGCATGAAAATGACTCTTGGCGCATCATTTAATAATTAATGAGTCATTCCATGTCAACTCAACCGGTAGTTGGAATGAGGGGTCTCGGAATTTGGCCAAATTTGGTCAAAACATTTCAAATAGTGACCCTAAGAATTCCCTGAAAGGTTTTTGTTTTATTATTATTATTAAAATTTTTACGAGATTTTGAAATTTTCAGGGTTTTGCAAACAGAGTATTACTAAAATGGCCATAAAATCTACAGTTTTTGATCTACATACAACTTATACATGTCAAAATGTTCATAAAAAAGTCGCGTACATAAAAAAAAATATGCTCAGCCAAATTTGGTCGAAATTTGAAAAAATGTTCAATGTTCAATTTTTAAACATTTTCGAAAAACAAAAAGGCCATTTCCAAAAAATCTAAAAAAAATGTATTTTGTACCTCAGATTATGCCTAAAAAGTCTGCAAAGTATGGCTGTGGGGTTTTGCGTCGTTTACGAGCTATGGCGGTCCGAAGGTACCTCTGCATAGGTGGTTAGAAGTGAATAGCATGGTATATCACTGAGTGGCGTCTTTTGCGACGGTGACCGCCTTGACACCCGACAAAAACTGAGCCCTGCATGCCCTACCCCCCCCCCCCTCCCACCACCCCCTTCCCGGTTCCCTGAGTTGACATGGAATGACTCACATGAGTCATTCCATGTCAACTCAACCGGTAGTTGGAATGAGGGGTCTCGGAATTCGGCCAAATTTCAACCCTAATAATCCCCTAAAAGGGTTTTGTTTACATACAACTTATATATATCTCGGATGACTGCGTCGGACAATACAAAAATATAGATTCAATATGGCAAACCTAGTAAGGCACAAGAAAGACTTCGGTGTGGATGCGGAGTGGCACTTTTTCGCCACTTCTCATGGCAAGGGGCCGAGTGACGGACTGGGAGGCACCCTTAAGAGGCTGGCTACTCGGGCAAGTTTGCAGAGTCCTATCAGTGGTCAAATTCAGACTCCACAAGAATTATGTTGCTTGGCGGCTCAACATGTCAAAGGCCTCAATTGTGCATTTGTAAAATCTAGTGACATCACAAAGCACACAAGAACATTGGCCAAGCGCTTTCTTACTGCCCGTGGTCTTCAAGGTATCCGTTCCCATCATTGCTTCATTCCTCGAGCGAACTACTTTGTGGAAATGAAAATCTTGTCATCGTCCTCCGCTGGCAGTTGCTGACGTCACATCGCTCCCAAGGTACGGCATAGCACAATCATTAAAAGTACGGCTTACTCGCACGAGATTTTAAGTGGAAAATGGGTACCTAATTTTCAGACTACGCCCTCGCCGAGAACAAGCTACCGAGCAGAACACGCCCGCCAGAAGCGTTCATGTTCCCAAGGGAAGTCCAATTTCACAATAGGGAAGATCCAGGTATTTTAATTTATGTGACTTTCTGTTTCAAGCATAGTTTGTCAGTTCTTACTTTATTTTCCCTTTTTTAGTTTCCGTACACCACTGAAGGTCACTCGAGGGAGGGCACAAGGCACACCAGCATGTTCCCCTCCGTCCAGCTGGAAATCATCAAGACTGCGCCAGCGTCTTCAATGTAATCATTGGCTTAGATGTACTTTTTACGAGGCAATAAATGCATAGGAGCAAAAACATCCTGCTTGATTTTTTTTCGATTTTCTATGTGATTTCACGGAAAGAAGCACTCAAAAGAAATGCAGGTGCATTTCATGGGGCACCAGGGGGATGGGGGGCGGGGGAGGGTGTCAAGGTATTCAGGCGGCCACGGTGGAAAAAGACGCCACTGATTGATATACCATGCAATTCACATCAAACCACCTATGGAGAGGTACCTTCGGACCGCCATACCTCGTAAACGACGCAAAACCCCACAGCCATACGTTGCACACTTTTTAGGCATAATCTGAGGTACAAAATACATTTTTTTCAGATTTTTTGGAAATGGCCTTTTTGTTTTTCGAAAATGTTCAAAAATTGAACATTGAACATTTTTTCAAATTTTGAACAAATTTGGCTGAGCATATTTTTTTATGGGCGCCACTTTTTTATGAACAATTTGACATATATAACTTGTATGTAGCTCAAAAACTGTAGATTTTATGGCCATGTTAGTAATACTCTGTTTGCAGAACCCTGAAAATTTCAAAATCTCGTAAAATTTTTAATAATAATAATAAAACAAAACCCTTTTAGGGAATTGTTAGGGACACTTCAGTATTCAGTATTCAATTTATTTATTCGGAATATACAATAAAAGCATGAATTATGAATTAAAGCTAATTATCGCATATTAGAATTCGTCAGTTTAAATGTACATAGATATAAAACGATTAAAGCATAAATATTAATTCGACAATAGCGTTGACTAAAGTCGGCTTTACACGGCAGACAAATAAAATTTAAAAAAAAAATAAAAAAATAGAGCTGAATTCATGTACATGAGTATACATATAAAATAGATTATTATAAGAATATTAATAGTCATCAAGCACTTTATACAAAAAATAATCACACAATAGGAAGTATCAAAACAAAATTGGAAAAAACAACGTATGTATATGATCAGGTATGTTACATTACACATTGTAATCTACATATTAAATATTAAATTCATAATATTATTATTAAGCAATAAGAAATAAAATGAGGTACCTGAAAGTTACATATTAATGTTATTCCCATTTGAAGGAATTGGCATGCTCAAAAAAATCACCCAGCTTATAGAAAGCATGTGTGGATTGTAGCTTTTGTTTAATAAATCTTTTAAACGCCTTTGTTTCCATCTTTCTTGTGGAGAGTGGTAGCTGGTTAAAGAGCTTATAGCTCAAATATCCAAAGGACTTTTGTGTCTGCGTAAGGCGTACTTTAGGCAGGATAACGTCATCACGTCTGCGTGTATTGTGGGAGTGCATATTCCCGTTTACCTCTTGTTCGTTAATATTTGATTTAGCATAGAGTAGACATTGTAAAATATATTGAGACGTAAAAGTCAGTATTTTGTACTTAAGAAAATATGGTTCGCAGTGCGTGTCACGGGATACTCCTGCAATTGCTCTTAGTGCACTTTTCTGTAAAATGAAAACCCTAGAACTGTTTGTGGCATTCCCCCATATCAGTATACCATAAGTCATTTTAGAATGGAAACAGGCATGGTACGCAGTTAATGCAGCGATTTCACCAGCTAAGAATTTAATCTTTTTTATCGCATATATTGCCGAAGAAAGCGCACTACACAGTTCATTAATATGGATGTTCCAGCTAAGATGATGATCGATCATGATACCTAGGAACTTTGTCGATTTGCTTAATTCTAGAGTACTGTTGTCTAGAGTTATATTAAATGGTATAGCAGACGATTTATATTTTGAGGAGAAGTGCATAGTTACGGTTTTTTTTGCATTAAGCAAGAGATTATTCTCTGTGAACCATGAACTTGCTAGGTTTAACGCATGATTGGCATTGGCCATTAGGTCGTTAAGATTGTTATCGTGAAACAGGAAACTTGTATCATCCGCATAGAGTAACGTTTTGGTGTAGGCTGGCAAGCAATTGCCTATATCATTAATAAAAAATAAAAATAATAATGGACCAAGAATCGATCCCTGGGGAACTCCGCAGGATATCGGTTGCGGTGTAGATCTAAATCCATCTATTTCTACTACCTGTGACCGGCCTGTTAAGTAGGACTTCATCATATTATTGGCTTTGCCCCGAATCCCATAATTGTTTAATTTATTGAGCAGTATTTCGTGGTCAACCGAATCAAACGCTTTGGATAGGTCACAAAAAACTGCCACGGGTTGGGAAGAATTTTCAAAAGTGTCGATAATGAAATTTACCATCTCCGAAATCGCCGAGGTGGTGGACATATTTTTCCTAAAACCATATTGATATTTATTTAGTATATCGAATTTATTTGCGAATAGATATAGCCTGTTATATAAAATTTTTTATACACTATTTGAAATGTTTTGACCAAATTTGGCCGAATTCCGAGACCCCTCATTCCAACTACCGGTTGAGTTGACATGGAATGACTCTAATATTGAATAACTAATAATCAACATTATTTAATAATTAAATGCCATTGACCATTCCTTTTGGCTTTTATATACAATTTGCTTCAATTTACACTAAAATAAGGAAGCACAAAGAAATTTCGAACGAATGCGGCGATACATTTGGAGCGCTGGTATGATAAAATGGTCATAGATAAAACCGGAATCTTTAGGATTTAAAACTCGTTGCTAAATTTTAAAAACGGAATACAAAAAAAATAGGAATGATTATCTTTTCATATTTTTTTAGAAAGAGATTAGGCTTGCGAGAAACGAAATAGGGGTCAGTAGATTTACCCATTCTCGAATATGACGATCGCCTATATGATCATGTATTCGTAAGTAGGAACAAAGCGGATATGAAATGCCTTTCCCAGAATTGGCTTCCACATCGCACCTCGTCATAATGTCTCTTCTTCCTAAACAATTTCTCCGAACTGAATTTATCAAACCTGAAGCCACATTACTTCCGAAATTCATACATAAACTTGTGAGAAACAAGGTGCCAATGTAATTGTCTTCCAAACTAAGATGAACCCATCGTAAATCTGTACCACTGTATTATTAAATGTTATTACACGACTTCCCAACAAAAACGAAGTATAGTTCATCTATGTACATATGTTTTCCGTTTTTTTATTCCACCATAACTTGTAAACGCTCGAAACGATTTAGAAGTATCTGTTATTGTTAAAATCGTTATGTCATACCGAGTATCATAGGGTACCTTGATAAATAGTTATCTAAATGTCCATATTTTCGTATGTCAATAAAATAACATAAATATACCGTATTTCATGTCAAATGAAAGGTCTGATTGAGTACATTCCGAAAACATATTTATATCTATGTATTTGGATAAATACATAAATTACAAATATTTCAAATAAAAACCATAATAAAAATAATTATAAATACAGTAGTTCACTTTTTGTAACGGCAGTCGTGTTTTTTATTCCTTTTAATATATTTACTTGTGATATTTTTAATTTTTCCTAGGTATTTAAAATTTTTCAATAATGATTAAAGAGACTACAAGAAAACATTTGGTTGTAGTGACAAAAAATCCCAATTCAAATTGAATCATTCAAGCCATTCCTTTTATGTAGTTTCTCAACCAGGGCTTATTGACAGCCAACATTAACTGGAATGCTAAGTAGCGGACGGTGTGTTTTCACTGCGAGTTTGTGCGGCGATTAAATGTTTAGTTAAATATTTTGATCTCGCGGGGCGTTCGCGATAACCATCTTGACAAACCGTCAGACTGTGTAATGGAGTTGGTTCCCCCCTTAGCTGCTTGGTAGTTTGTAATATTTTTCCTTTTTCACCGTCTCCCGGCCGTCTGACGACCGCGGAGGAAATGAGAGAGCCGAGATATAAAACGAACTCTTTTGAATGTGCTCGTAGGCGCTCGTTATTTTTTTATTATCTTTGTTTATAAAGAAAGGCATTGGGATTTTTGCGAAAAGGCTCGGAAATTTATGCCATGTCACAATAAAATGCAATTTAAAATATACGGAATTGTATAATTTTAATCCCTAAAATCCGTTATTCGAATTTTCTGACACGACTGCCAACAAAAAAGGATTGTAATATGTTCAGGGTTAATCCACGTATGTTTTCCGTTTCTTTATTCCACTATAACTTCTAAACGCTTGAACCGATTGAAAAGTGTGTAGTAATATAAGCATCGTTATGTCATCCCGAGTTTCATAGGGTGCGAGCCGCGACCCCTTGCTCTTCAGGAGAAAGCAGCGTCTTCCATATAATTCGCCGTGTTACGTGTTTGTCTCATAACAGTCAACATTTGACAGTATATTTTTTTCTTTCTTCTTCTTCGCGGCAGCCAGGAATTAAACCTGTAGGGCCAGTAACGAATAAAAGTTTTTATAATAATAATTAGGCAATATAAATTATACAAAATGTACATAAGTTTTCTAATATCAAGTAAGTAGTTATCTATATGTCCAATTGTTTATAAATCAATATAAATATATCGTATTTAGTGCCAAATGAAAGGTGATTGAGTACATTCTGGAAATATATATCTATCGTATGGATAAATACATATACCACGAATATTTCATAAAAAAAAACGTAAAAAAAATAAAACAGTAGTTTACTTTTTGTAATGAGTCGTGTTTTTATTCCTTTTACTATATTAAGTAAAATCTAAAATTCTGGGATTTAATTTTAGGATGGCGAATGGTAGGGGTAGTTCTATTTACCTAACTCCAGAATCAATATAGGGCAACCATCCATCCACTTAATCCCCGCCTCAATAATCGCGATTTAGTTACCCGTTCCAGGGAGTTGCCCATCGGATCGCAATAATCCGCTCATTCTCCCGATACGAAATCAATTCCGAGTTGCCAGTAATTAAGAGCGTGGTGCGAGTAGCCGGCTGAGTAGGCAGTGTGTACGATTTGTTCTAGGGCGCCCCCTCCGGGCGATGCGCGCCTGTCACTCACGCCAAACTAATGATCTGAGGATGGAATGCGTATTAGACGAGTCTTGCTCATGAGTCGGGCCGGGATGAGGCGAAAAAAATCGCTTTAAATATCTCTTCGTTACGCGGATGCCGCGGGCGGCGTGAAATTTAACGCTTTTGGATTTTTTCGATGGGTTTGGAAACTGGTTCACACGATGTCGGTCACTGCAGGCTAATAAACGATTGTCACAATAGAAAGCCTTAACCGGTCGGGCGCCAACAATACCTATAGGCATTTTGCATCGTTTGACAGATCCGGGCGTAGCCCTTTAGGCCGGCCCTCATACATATTATATAAATGTATAATATACATGACTAACAAGAATATAATTATTAAGTAAATAGAGGAAATTCATGGAAAAGTGATAATATTAGTATTTATTTACAATATCGACCAAAAAGTTGGGGCGCAGTTTCTTGCTCGCGAAGGCTGGCTTCCGATCGGTTAAGGAATTCATCCCTTACATGTATGTAGGGACATGTATATTGCTAATCTTATCGATATATATTTTTGATATTCCGGGATTAGATTAATGTTTATTATTTTTAGAGTTTTGATTATCGTGCATTTTCGTGTCGTCGAATTACGAAATCAGGAATTAAAGAGGTCTAATCTCGAAATATTGGGATTACCTTTTATAGTCGCAACTAGGTAAGATCTCTTCCTCCGTTATGCTATATCCAGATGCTATATCCTGCATTGAACTCGAAAAAGAAAACGATTCTCACTCGAAAAAACAAGGCAACATAGACATGGAATGTAGACAAGCATAGCACCGCTAAATATCGGCATTTAATAATAATCATTTTGAGTTTAATTTCCAATCAATAAGTTAAACAGAAATGACAGAAAAATACATGAACATAATAATAAAAAACCTTCTTAGTAAATATGAACACACAAGCCGCATGATCTCACTAAAAGCACTCCAACTAAAAGGAGTCTTAAGCCAAAAAAGCCGATATGAAAAAGTTGCCTTTTCGGTAATATAATAATAATTACCTACATATATAATACACATATATTATAAATATATACGCAAATAAATAATAGAGCAATCCATCAGTTATTTAAAAAGCATTCAAATTCAAATAACTACTACGTGTAAGGTAAGACACTCGTGTTTTTTAATGGCATAAACATTATATTTTTCCATTAAAGAGCCACTGGATTAGTCTCCATGCCCTTATAGATAAGGTCTGTTAGAGATTTACCTAGATATCTTTACAATATTTCCCTTAGATACTATCTTTCCCAAGCGCATTGACAATTGTAACAGATTTACAAATAACTTACCATCGACGAATATACCTCAACTATCATTTGGAAAAAATATTTGACATTGAGTACTAGACGGACACAAAGAATAGTGTGAACAACTACTTTAGGTTCTAACATAAAATTTAGCAGAAATTAATTGTTATTATTTAAGTGTTATAAAATGATAAGAAAAAAGTAAAAAGGTAAAATGATTATTAAAATTTTGGAATTTAGATATCATATGGATTAGGCAATTTAATATGGCGTATGTGTTTGTATACATGTTTAAATGTTAATGTAAAAATAAAGATGTTATTTAATGTAAATGAAAAAATAAATACTTCATGGTCCATTTTAAAAATAAGAAAGTCAACACAAAAAGTTGAATTCACGACCCCCTCAAAGCTTTGCCAAGGGTTCCTGTCCAGAGGACATATTGAGGTTTCCTTTAAGCGAGCTCACGGCTAATCTTAATTCAATTCCCCAAAATTAATTCCGAAAGACACGAAACGTCGTTAAAGGGGCGGGGCGGCCAACCTCCCGGGGGCTTTCCTTACCTGACGGAATACTCTGTAAATTTGTCGAAGGATTTCGGAGGAAACATAGAGGGTGGAATTAGCGGGTACACCCGTGGTAGTGAAATGATTGTCCCTGGACAATTGATGTCAGAAGGGTCTGGTGAAGTTTTTGTCTGGTGTGGTTTCCTTTTTTTGAGTGGGCAATCGGGTAGCATATACGTTATAAGTAAAAGAAGGAATTCAAGTTGCATAGTTCGTTTTTCATACGCCGGCAGGCAGTATCAGGTGTCGCGTAAGTATGTGATATTAAATAGAACTATATCCATGATCTATTGGAAGTAAGGGTAGAATTAAACAACATCTTATCCGACCCAATTGATTCTCACCTGCTCGCGCTAGTGTTTTTCTTTAGAATAGCTGGCGGCGGCGACCCAGTGGTTAACGCGTTGTTCCCTGCTAGACAAAAAACGAGGCAGTAACGACTGAGCTTAGGCGGTATAACCTGAAACCCAGTAGGGGAACTATCTGGAAGAGGCTTCAGTGGCCTGGAGAGCCAAATACACTCCGAAAGTTCTGGTGCAGTAGGCAACTGGAAACCATAAGAATAAAGAAATATGCAGAGCTGACTGCCAACTTTCAATAAATTGGAGAGGCACCAAAAGAAGAAAAAGATCCACGGTCGCGTCCTTGCTTGGAGAAGGCAATCGAGCGCAACGCAGTTCCAGTAATCGGGAAATAGCTTAATACAATACAATACAATACAATCAACTACTCCAGTAGATAGGCATTCCTACACTTGGATGCGTCACAAAATTAAATGCTAAAGATTTCATTATTATAAACATAACTATCGTGATAGTTGTCATGGCTGTAATATTATATTCAATATTACCTACATACAAATAATCAAATATGCTAATGTGATGAGTCAGGGAGAATAATATATTAAAATAGAAATGCAAATTCTATGTAGAATAATCAAAAAATATATATTTTATTGCCAATCCAGCAATATGCCTTCGTATTTTTTTTTTAAAATGAATTTAATTATATGAAAATTAGAATGTCAGCTATCATAATACCATTATGTTTAAAACTTTACGCATTTCATTAATCATCAACATGGAAAATAAACTCAGAATTTTCAAACTCCCTTGATAATGATGCCAAAATAATGACGCCATAATCAACTCCAAGCGACAGCCACCTACATAGGTGTTGTGCCTTTTTGCCAGAGTGTGGGAGATTCGATCAGTTATCACTTGGGTTGGGGTGGGAGTTATCCTTGATCGTATCCTTGTGCCCATTCTCGTCTTCGCCTGTTCTAAGTCTCAGGTCATCGATGGTGAGGACCCGTGAAACTCGGCAGTTATCAGGGCCAATTGAGTTCATAGGATACGAGACAGGTCCGACTCATCCAGAAGTTTATTATAATTATCCAAGGTGGAAGACGAGAAGAGAAATCTCGCCCGGCACCCGGGAAAATTTTAAAGACAGTTGTCGTTTTATACACCCGAGATGTCATGCAATAACCTCGCGCTTACCGGAAGTGTAAACAGAGAGGATGACCTCTGACTGTCCATAACTACGACTCTTATAGTAAGCAGATTTCGAATTTTAAAGTTTCATTGGCAGGAAAAGTTAAACTGCCCGCTTTCTCTGCGCATTATTCAGATTAATGAGAGTGAGAAGGCAAACCACTGCCTAGGAAATTCTGCTTACATGAGAGCGAGAAGGTTTTCTACCGCAGCGCAGGATCTTGTTCTGAACTAGAGATAACCTACTTAGCAACGAAGCCCATGTAGAGTCATTGTCTGAGTCGAGAGCTCGAAGTGGTGAAAAATTCGCTTTAACTACTTTTTGAATTTAGCTCTGACTTCTTTATACAATAATTTATTTATTTAAAACGATATTTCATATATTATAGCAAGTTGCTTTAATAATAACATTTTTAAAATTCAAATCGGAGACTACCGCGGTTGTTTGACATTATATATAAGTTAAAAAACGAATTTACTGCGTGAATTTTGTAACACCCGACGTTTCGGCGACATTGCAGCCGCCTTTGTCTAGGGTAGACTGTACGCTGTTGTCTACCCTAGACAACGGTGACTGCAACGTCGCCGAAACGTCGTAAAGTCGTTTTTATCTTATTAATAACATTTTGAAAATAATCTATTATAATTTTAGTATTTTTCTAAACTGTTTTTTTATTTTTTTTTAACGTATTCACGTTTATGAAATGTCCGCCCAAGCCCGAGGTTCAATTAGTTGAGCGACCACGAATATTGGACATATTTTAATAATTCAGTTTAATATCTTGCTGTGGAATAAGTGGTTTATTTAAAAGACATTTTATTTGATGTTTTAAATTGTAAATTTTAATATTGGTAAATTGCTTTAAATCACATTTCATTTAATTGTATTCACACATAAAATAGTAATGCGTGTTTACACTCACATGGTTGTTATAAAATACATAGAATTCAGTACTCGCATGTATATCTGTATAAAATATATGTCGTATAAAGTCTACTTTTATATTTTCATTCATCAAACAATTTAGGATTAGGGGAAAGTACCCTAACGCCGGACGGCACCTAGCGTCGGACACTAATAGTACCTCGACAACTCGCGGTGCGATCGATAAAAGGGTGCGGAAAAGCGTAAGATTTTCCTTTTCCTACGTCGTCATGTCGATCGCGCCGCAACTTGTCGAGATACTATTAGTGTCCGACGCTAGGTGGCGTCCGGCGTTAGGGGACTTCCTAATTCGGCTAACTGGCCCAGTTTCCGAGCGTGTTCTAGCCAGTCTATGTTGATTATTATTAGATGATCTGATTATTTTTTTTTTATTTGTTGTGTGGGGCTTTTCTAAGGTCTTTATGAGCCTTGTAACACTGCGACCATTGCTTATCTATTGTGTTCGCCACCTACTATAGTTCTGCACTAAGTCTCGTGTCATTTAAGAACCGCAACAGGCTTTTGGCGCCAGATTGTTTTACCTCCTCAGGTTGGAGGTAATGACCACCCAAGTGGATGTATCTTTTACGCATCAGCGGGCCACACTCGCACATGAGGTGCAGAGGAGTTTCCTCTGCCCCTTGGCAGAACCTGCACATTTTTGTGTCTCGTAGCTTGAGGTTGTACATGTGTTTGTTGAGGCCACAATGCCCCGTGAGCGCCCTCACCAGTATGGGTAGATTGTTCCTATTTAGCGATTAGGCCTCACGGGCTGTCTCAGGGTCGTAGGCCTTAATAAGCGCTTTGGATTGATTCAACCCTGGCGTGTTGTTCCAATGGTTGACGGATTATTCTAAACATATTTGTTTGAGAATTAGGTTTGCAAGGCTTTTTGGTACGCCACAGCAAGGTTCAGGGCCGTATAACGTTCCCTTTGCTCCCGTCTTAGCAAGTTCGTCGGCTTTTTCATTTCCCTCGATTCCTGCATGGCCGGGAACCCATCTTAGAATTACCCTGTTCTATGATCTGATTAAGACGTATCGGAAATATTATGTAATAGACCTCTTGATTCAGGAGTTTGAGTGAAAGGGGGAAAAAACCCGAGTGACAATGATACGGCATGCCCGCGGTACAAGTTTGCAAGTATAATACATTTGTCCTCACCGCGGAATTAATGAAATTGGTCTCGCCGAGGGGCTGCCAGGACGGAATCCACCCTCCTTCCCCTCCGTTTCACCGCCCCCGCCCCTGGATAGCTGGATGCTGCCCCTCCTTCGTATCCGAAACACGTTCCGCTGCAAGGCGAGGGTGAAATAATAAAGGTGGTTTGTTTTTTCCGTCGCTGCTCCCTCCCCCTTTGGCGTCTTTAAAGAGTCATCTCAATGAGACGCACTTCGCTCATTTCTATGGGGAAATGCTGAATATTTATACTTGTTTAGACGCGCGCTGCCTACTCTTTTGATATACGAATCCGCCCGCGTTTCACCTTTTGAGTTCGCCAGCTATCGCCGCGCATTTTTATTTATATTGTTTTTATAATATACATATTTTAATGACACTCCAATTTAGGACAGAAATATCCAGCGTTACTGAGCTTCATTAAAAATGACGTGCAGAGAAGCTCAACGGATATGAAATTATACTAGTAGGGTGAGGATATACATTTGAGAATGCGACTTTTAGTGATATAGCGGGCAACCCTCTATCCTGCCAGAAGGAACATAATATTTATATTTTTTTTAAATTAATTATTTCAAACAAAGGAAAGACATTAAATTGTCATACTAGGTAAAGGCGTGAAGTAAACTCCGTCCCACCTTCACATGACCATGCTAAGCGCATATACAACTAGGCCGGATATAGCCTGTATCTGGGCATACGACGTATTGTCTGTTTCTTGGGTGGAGAAGCATAACTGACGTATTACGTATAACACTTTTTATTATATGCAGGTATTATTATGTACCTCCTCGATATTTAAAAGTTAAATAATTATTGTTAATATAAAATATGATAAAAATACATTGGGTATACACATACATACATAAATACATATTATAAATGTTTTATTTTATTTTATTCTGGAACCAAACAGAACTACATACAATGCAATAAAAACCTACTTAAAAGTGACAAAAATCCATTAATGTGATTCCGAATATAAAGTGTACAAAATAAACGCAATATAATTTTATATTGTTTCCGTTTGAGAATGGGGGGAATAAGGATGGGAAGTGAGGTGAAAGGAAGAGACAAAATAGATTTTTTTTAAATGTACGTGTATAAATATATTTATATTTAATTTTAGGTATGATATATCGGTATTAAAATGAATATACTTGAGATAAAATTATGTCCATGAACTAAATTCAATGAAATATTATATGTATAAATGTTTTGTGATCATCTAGTACATTACTATCTAATATATTATAGTATTCCTCCTATGTATTAAAATAAATTTTATTACATTATATTTAATATATTATATTGAATCATATTACGTAACATAATAGCAAATATATGCAAGTATATTTTACTTTAAGAGACAGTTTGCGGAAGTTCGTTCTCTGTCTTTGAACGACCTATGTCGTCAAGACTACATCTTCATTTGTACAAGAAAGTCATCCTGCCATCCTGCATCTGTAGGAGAAAGAGATCCTGCCGGAATGACGCTTGTTTACATACATTTTTCTATCTCTGCTCTGGTTGGGAGGACCACGACTTTCCAGCAAGGATAGTATATTTACAATATTAGTTTATAATCCCAAGTCCATTTAAAAGTCCATTTAAATAGATGAACATAATAATGTCCATTTAAACAGAAAGAACATAATAATGAAAACAAGAAAATCAGCAAGTCAACTAGAATAACCCGTTACCTTTCGTATAAATGATATAAGTAGCGAGGGAATCTGAAAAAAAAAATATCGCATCTTCATCGCTCAAGTAGTCGTTAATATTACAGTGAGCTTTTTCGCAAAGTAAGTCCTTAATTATTTTAATGGCAGCTATAGAATTTCATTGGCAAAACTGCAGTAGAAATATATACAATCCCCCTAAAACTAGATACTACCATTTTCAAATAGATCTTGGTAACTGCAATCTTATACCTCGTTCTGGTATGAATATTATAGAGGTCACATACCTAATTAAACAGCTTTAGACAAAAATATGTCTAGCATTTTTAACCCAACATTTTAACCCATTTATATAGCATCTTATGATTAATAATTATGACACAGATTTTTTAATAGTACATTTTATATTCTCCTAGTTCTGCAACGATTATTTACTTATATTTTTTTAATTTACATTGTATAATAAGGTAATCACACCGTATTGCCTAGTATTCTATATATTCAGCCAGTTATGGATTTCCTGTGTATTACAAATGTACGAATATATTTCATTTAGTTCAATAAAAATTTAGTTATTGTATTTTGTACCCATTTATTAATAGAAAACAAAACACATTTCAATTGAGAATTTGGGGCGTATGTGTATGTACGCTGGGAGAATCACGGAGACGGTCGGAGGATGTATGCGTGCATGTGTGTGTGTTTGTGTGTATGTAGGTGTGAGAGTATAGAATGTGAGGGTGTGTGTTTGTGTGTATTTGTGTACGTATGTTTGTATTTATGTACATGTTCAGATGGCTATCTATTAGGTTTGCGCACCTGCAACTGCTCTAGTAGTGGATACGTTGGCACTCCTGGAGCTTGCAACGTTGCACGCTCCGCGGCGAGCGCTCCAAGCGGTGGCGGTAAATGCGCGAACACAAAGAGATGCGCGGTGCGTACGTGGACCTGAGCAAAGAAGACGTTAGTGGATACGTCTCGCGCATCACGTTCGGCGATCAATAAACGCAAATCCATGGCTATGGAGTGGGCCGAAGGGAAACGTCTACCTCTAATCGAGGAGTATAGAAAATACAGTGCTGTGGGATCCGAAGGATGAGACATATAATAATAAATTCTGGCGATGACATGTTCGCGCAGTGTTCAAATGAAAACGCAGAGCAGTCGTTGTTCTTGAGTTGATACTCTCGCCGTCTTCATTTGAGCAATTGCAGATGCGCGGAGCAGAGTTAATGCGCGAACGTAATGGATACCCACCTGTAAGTGTATATTTATACTTTATTTTATAATATATTTTCTTTATATATACTACCATATGTTTTAGCCCTTCCTATTTGAGTTAACCATTTTTGGTTAGACGCTTACAAATGCTAAAATTGTATCTAACCAATATTGGTTAGGGCGCTCCGCGCTGCGTAAAATGCCAACTTTTTAAATATTTATTCATTATTATCTTAATTGTTTGACGAGATAAGGTTATAATATTATAAATTTCAAATTTCAATGCGATCATTTTACAGTTATTCTTTTTACGATCCGTATAGTAGTTTAAAAGTTATGGTCGTTTTTCTCAAAGGCCATCGACTTCACGCGCAAAACTGTCCCGGGCAGAAGTGACGACTAAATTTTTACCCCGCGATAGGAGGGGTTAATAAGTAGTAAAATGTGTCGTCTATGATTTCATTAATAATCGTTCTAGAGCCAAAATAATAGAGTATTATTGGAACCCGGACCTATTTTATGCTCTTTGTGTATTATAACAAGTTTGAACAGGAACTCGCCTTAGATCATTATTAATTCTTTATCGATCTTCTGTATAAACCCCTCCTTATTCATTGACCATTGCTGGACAACCGTTGAAATTTACCATTTCGCCACATACATTAATATCCGACGTCTGGTAATCGAGTGGTTAGTCACTCGATTCGGTTAAGCGTGAGCGCTCAACGTCAGTCTGACCGTCGTTTGGTGTATTTACTTGATTGGGGTAATGCCGCCATCAAATTATCCGAGCCTCAGCGGTTCTATTTGTAGATTTATTTGCTCTCCATTCCCATCGAGGCGAAACGCTAAGTGAATTAAAAACGTGATATCTACTACGGCGATCATCTAGCATTCCTTATCGATTAAGGAAACGCGGGGAGAGTAAAGCTCTCGTACTTCATCTATATTAATAATAGCATTATGTAAGATATTTATATTATTAATAGAAGAGAATTTGTACTTGTAATGCAGCTTCTCATCACTGTGATCAACTAAATCTGTCGACTACAACAGGCGTAACCGTCGCCTCAGAAAGTTTCAATGATAGTGATCGTTCTGTCTCCCGTGAGGTGATCGCAGGCTTAGGACGAAACAGTTCACCGTCTAGTTACGCCACACGCCCATAAGAGACCAACGCATTACCGCAAGATAACCATGTTTATCACCCAGCGGGCCGACACTCGTGCCTTTACTACCTGTTCCAACCAGATTACTCTGGTCTCCCGACTGGTTACGGGTTCGAGATCGCTTGCGCGGTCCTCTCCCTTACGCAGCGGTAAGAAGGTGTCTACTGAATATATCGCGGACTACGGCGTCCTTTATCCGGCTTATACCCGGAATCAGATAGTTGATTGGTCGTTTTAAAAACAGTCGCCGTAAGGTCAACAACTACCCCCGCTCTATATGAGACAGTATTGTTTCTAGACTCCCCCGACTGGAACTCCCGTTCCCGGCCATGCAGGAATCGAGGGAAATTAAAAAGCCGACGAACTTGCTAAGACGGGAGCAAAGGGAACATTATACGGCTCTTAACGTTGCTGTGGCATACCAAAAAGCCTTGCAAACCTAATGCTAAAACAAATATGTTTAGAACAATCCGTCAACCACTGGAACAGTACGCCAAGGTTGAATAATTCCAAAGCGCTAATTAAGGCTTACGACCGTGAGACGGCCCGTGAGGCCTTATCGCTAAATAGGAACAATATACGCATACTGGTGAGGGCGCTCACGGGCCTGAACAAACACATGTTCAACCTCAAGCTCCGAGACACAAAAATGAAAAATGTGCAGGTTCTGACATGGGGCAGAGGAAACTCCCCTGCACCTCATGTGCGAGTGTGGCCCGCTGATAAGTAAAAGATACACCCACTTGGGTGGCCATTACCTCCAACCTGAGGAGGTAAAACAATCTGGCGCAAAAGCCTGTCGCGGTTTTTAAATGACACGAGGCTTAGCGCTGAACTATAGTAGGTGGCGAACACAATAAATCAGCAATGGTCGCAGTGTTACAAAGCTCATAAAGACCTTAGAAAAACCCCACTCAACAAATAAATGAAAAAAAAAACTTAAGACGTTCAACGGCAGGTGACGTCAAGATAAAAGTCCGCAGACCATCAGCCATTATCAAAATTTGGTATTTTTCGGATGATGCACTAATTTCGCGAACCCATAACAGATGCTTCATAATTTAACAGCTTAATGGAGATTTTATCCCCAGCGTGAAATGTACCCTTAATATCTCGAAACGACCTCCTTAATAAACATAAATTCGGCAAAAAATTAAAACTGCACCCCAGTTGGTCTTTCGCCGTATTACACAGATATAATATTAAACGATTTAAGGCTGAGTGTTTGGGTAATTGTAATTGTACAGTTATTTGATTGTTGTGTCGAGAGGGTATAGCGACCAGTAAATTTCTAAAATTCCATTATATTGTTGCATTTTTTTTTTATATTTTATAAAATTTTCATTTATTTTAAAATGGATGAATGTAGGTACACATTCAATATTACATTATTGGAAAAGGCAAAATTTATGATATTATTATTTTTTTTATTTTGTAGGTTTTGTACTGTGTATTACACGCTGCCTGCATAATAGCCATTATCTCGATGATACTAGCAGGTAAAATCTTCCCTGTTCATAATTCCGCGGTTATATATCACAATTATGATCATTGCACAATATTAGGGGCATTCTTAATTGTAATATACGAGTATTTATCCATGTTTGCACAATACTTAATGGGCTTTTAAGGAAGTTAATGATGAAATTAAAGTAGCTGGTAATGACATGGAGCATGCAGAATGTTGATAATTGGAATTTATGGATAAGAATATAATATTTATTGAGCTGTAGACCTCTTTAGGCTACAGAGCCTTAGATACATTTTTAAAATATATAAAGCGCTAATAATTTATAATTTAGTGAGTAATTCACATCGAGGTCACATTTTTTTATATTATGGATATTCCTTATATCCAGACTTATCTTGGCAGAGTACGAAAACTCGCTTACAGGTACATTTTTAAATAATGCTCACACAAGTAAATAAAAATAGAGAAGAATAGAGAAAAAATAAAAATAGAGAAGAAAAATACAGAGTGGACATGCTCATCACTATGAGTAATGCACTTTCAGCGATATTCCTTGAGGAGTGACTTTAATTCCTTGATGAGTGACATCGATTAAACCGTCTGATCAACCAGGGGTTGATCAGACGCTTTAATCGACGATATGTTTATTGTAAAAATCGGTTGTGTGAACCCGAGACTTTCCGGCAATTAGCCAGAGACTTATTTCATCTGAATATTCATTTTATAAATAAAATCCTATGTGCAGTTAGCGGAAATTCCTGTTAATAAGCGACGCAACGCTATGGATATTAAATATTGAACGCGCGTCATCTCATTCAATTTAAGAATCAAATTGCTAACGCGGGTCGTAGCCACTTATCGCAAACGTCGCCGCTTTAATTTAATTATTTATAGCGGATTTTAAACATTTATGACACTTGTATAAGGAGATATTCCAACCGAAATTTCGTAATGTGAGTTCGGCCCAACAAAAAAACTGTGTGCCAATTTCAAGTCTCTATGAGAGAGAGAGAGAGAGAGAGAGAGAGAGAGAGAAAAGCACACACACAGACAGACCTCAGTCTGTAAATAGTCCTAATCGTCTCAGGGGGGGGGGGGGGGTTAAAATGGATATTTCCGTGTTCATCTCTATCTTTTTAGCGCGTTCACAAAACTTACCCTTAGGCCAGAAGAGTAAAGTCTAACAATATAATATTTGTGTCCGTCAATATATTTACACTTTGTTATGTTTTTGCACTGTTATAGTGGTTTTCGTGATTTGTCTTGTTTTTCGTGATTTGTCTGAAAACATCCCTTATGAATACGCCAGTATAACCCTGTATATAAACATTTCATACACTGTGATTAGGTTACAATATTCGAAAACGCCCATAAAGTCATTTTTATATTGACTTTTTAAATTATCCGGACAATTAGTATCAAATTTCGATGCTGCAATCTTGATTTTTTTTATATCGGTCTTTTATTATATTATATCGGTCTTATATTATACAATAAACAAAATTCACAAATTATAAACGTTCCTTTATCCCTTCCCTTTCTACATTACTTTCTATCTTATTTTGGCACAATATAATATGTCTTATTCAAATATTTATTTACAAATATTTGGCTTTAGATAGGTACGTATAAAATTCAAAAAATTGCTTATAATTTAAAATCTCATCTTAAATTTTGTCGTATTCAATTTTGTCTACTATTCTTATCACACCAATATGTCGGTCGACTGGAGTCTAACTATCAATAGTTCTGCCATTTTACGCTAAATATTTTTATTTTGCAATAACTAGGTATTTCATTAATTTCAATTTAATTCATTCAAATCATTTCGTTTCCTATATTCGCAGGAGGAAAAAATGCCTAAGGCAAAGCGGAGCTTGTCGCACACTAGATCAATTCCGGCAAAGCTGAGTAGTTTTAAGGACGCATCATTGATACTAATAGGATTATTAATCATCATCATCATCAGCCGGTAGACGTCCACTGTTGGTAATAGTCCTCCCCATAGAATGCCATGACAAGCGGTCTTGAGATGCCTTCATCCACCTACTTCGTGCGATCTTGACTATGTCATCAGTTCATTTTGTGGGAGGGGGGGGGGGGCATCCCACACTTCGACTTCCGGTTCATGGTCGCTATTCGAGAACCTTTTTTCCCGTTTTTCGCTTCTGCGAGCTATATGGCCTGCCCATTTCTATTGGCCTTGGCCTCTTACGGCAGGCGTTGGCCTCTTACGGGCTTGTGGCCAAGCTAGATGGTGGACTGTTTTGTCCTCAAGTCTTCTGCGCTCACTCCATGGAGATAGAACGACTAATCGTTAAAACTTTCTGAAGTGACGGGCTCGCCGCTGTAGTCGACAACCCTAGTTGCCCATTTCTATTTCAAGTTGGATATTTTACGAGCTATATTAGTGACCTTGGTTCTTCTGCTGATTTCCTCATTTCGGATCCTATCACGTAGTGAAACTCCAAGCATTGCTCTCTCTATGGCTCTTTGCGCGACTTTGAGCTTGTTTATTAGGCCAATAGTTAGCGAACACATCTCAGTGCCATGTCATTACTGACAACACGCACTGATTATATATGTAAATATGTCGGATGATTAATATGAATAGGTATATTTCTAGGGTTGAGAAGAAGAAAGTAGAACACAAATTATGAAAACCTACCATGCACACAAACCACCTCACCTCTGCTCCTTGCAGCATCTGTTTCAGTTTTCTTGACACGTACAGCATAGGAGATACCAGAGACTCGCACAGATGGAGAAAACATGTTGGCAAAATAAATCAAGCTATCCCCCTACGGTTCCCCTGCGCCACCGCAGGCAGGACGTTTGATTATAGTATTACCCCCTGTATAGAATTACCCAGTAATACGCTTATCTGCCCGACGGGCGCCGCAAATTTGATGTAGTTAACGGAAGGGTTAGGGTGAGAGTGGTGAGATACCGGACCCTGTCTGTGCCCATATCGATGCCTAAAAGCCCTACGGTTTTATTGATGATTTTAATGCCAGTTGACGTATGCATGTTAATAGAAAATACAAAATATACTCTATGTATATTATATTAAGGATTTGAAAGGTAGGTATACACCGTAGCTGTAGTTATGTTAACCTGTACGGTGTTCCGCAAAAGAGGGTAGTTTTTAATAAATTATGATTGCCTCAAAATGACTACCACTGTTAGCCAAGTTTTTACAATTTTAAAGTCAATACTAGTAAAGGCTTGCTATTGCGGTAATAAAAAAAAAGGGTTTTGTATAGCATCTGTTTAAATCGAATCTGTTTAGCATCTTACCTCTTGATCTGCTCGGTTTCTGAGTTTCGTCTGCATTAGATCGTGTGCGTGTCTTGTGATATTTTCCGTATCCATTTCTCCCAAGGACATCATTGACATGTTCCATCTCCTGCGGAAAATGCTCAGCGTCGCATAGATCGCGTGCTCAATTCACGAGCGACGTTTGCACTGAACGTAGATAGTAGGCATGATGGTGTGAGCTTGCATGCAAATATATGTCCGTATGTGTGGGCTTCCGATATACCGTATATCGGAAGCCACTTCAATAGAGACGACGACTACAAACTCTCTTCTACGTGGAACCCTCTTCTTAAAATGTTCCCGCCGCTGAACGCCGAACGCAAGGACGTAAGACAGGACAGTGAGTGTTGTGTGAAAGTCTGATTTTCGAAATTCGCGCGCTCCGAGTCCAGCCCCCCCACCACCGTTATAACCTACGCAGTGGCGGCAGCGGTATGCGGCTTACCCGTTTAAAAACGGATTGACAGCTCTTTCAGTCTACCCTGGACAACGGCGGCTGCAACGTTACCGAAACGTCGGGTGCTACAAATTTCACGCGGTAAATTCGTTTCTATCCTATTTATAATACTAATGAGGCTTGCTATTGCGATAATAACAAATTGATTTTGAATCTTCAAATCCTTGCCAAGATACACACCAAGTCAGTTTTCCAGTATTTTCTTCCCGGTATTATGAAAATAAATAAAAAGCCAAGTTTTTTACAGTTTTAAAGTCAATACTAGTGAAAGCATGCTATTGCGGTAATAACAATTTGATTTTGAATCTTCAAATCCTTGCTGAGATACAAACCAAGTCAGTTTTTTGTATTTTCTTCCCATTATTATAAAAATAAAAACTAAAATATGTATTTATCATTTAGGTCAATGTTACTCGGAAAAGAATCTGTTAAAAAATAGCCTCTGTCATAAGAAGTTTCATTAAGAATTTTATTAATTTATTTTATTTATTAATAGTAAGTAAAAAAGTAAAAAAACATGCATTTCTGGCTTTAGCGTAGGGGCGCGTGCGAACAAGACGACCTCTGTTGACCCACAAGCCATGGAACCCAGAGAGATGGAAACATCAGCTTTAAGTTCGGCGAAGCGCATTGGCGAGCTAACTGATACTGCGCAGATTAATCAATAAGTTGCCTTGAAGTGGCTTATCGGCTCATTTACCACACTATTGTTTTGCTCGGGGAGTTAATTGCTGAGTTGGCCACGAAGACCCATTCTGTTCAGGGTTGGTCACACTCACGGGTCAACACCTATCCGACGGCCTCCACGCATGAAGTGCGAGCCTGAGTATGACTCTGGCCTTATGGTTACTTTCCCCTGGGAATCAACCTTCTGGCGCTCCTGGACGGTCTGCGCACCGTGCGGCGTAAGCAAATCGATTGCGCACTCTGACTAACAGTAGGAGGAGTCCGGAAGCAGTACTGTTTCCTATAGATCGGGGGTGGTTGTGGACCTTACGGCGACTGCTCTTGAAACGACCACCGGCTACCCGATCCTGGGCAAAGGATGCCGTGGTCCGCGATAGATTCGGTATACACCGTTTCACCGCTAGGTAAGGGAGAGGGCCGCGCAAGCGACCTCGAACTCGTAACCAATCGAGAGACTGGAGTAATCTGGTCGCAATTGGAAGTAAGGGCGTGAGTGTAAGCCCGCCGGGTAACACTCCCGGCTATCTCGCGCTTAAGGCGTTGGGCACTTAGGGGCATGTGGCGGAGCTTGACGGTGGACTGTTTTGTCCAAGTCTTCTGCGCTCGCTCCAAGGAGATAGAACGACTAATCGTTAAAACTTCCTGAGGTGACGGGTTCGCCCGCTGTAGTCGACAACCCTAGTTATTGTTTTGCTCTAGACCTTGGGTTTTTAGACGCTTGAGAAAACCCATATTATGTTTATTTAGTAATTCTTAATTACTTACCTTCCCGAACGACATAAGGCTGCCGTGCTTAATTATTATTATTTGAATCTCAGGATGTATAATTACATTCACTTATTAAAGGGAGTATGTACATACACAGGGCCACGACGCACGTCATTCCGAGTTGGCAAATTATACACTTCATATGCAAATACCGCGTTAAGATTGTTGTCTAGTATTTGCTTGACTGACGGTGGTTATTCCGCCCGCGGGGGGTAAGTTAAAATGTCGAAATAATTGCCATTATACCTCTAGCATAAAGTAGGCATAGCCCTGCAGCGGGAGACGGAGATATGCCATTCTCGGTCCTTGTAATGAAATGAGCGCAAATGCTAATAGCATTTAATTTAACGTCCCCTTGGAAAACGCAATTGAAGACAGCAAGTCAGAATACTTCAAAGGAATAATTCACATTACATCTTAATATAATAAAAAATATTTGTATTTCTAGTCGGTCTTTAAACTGTGTCAATCAATACATACATTGTTTTTGATATAAAACAATATTTCTATATATGTACATACCACGATATTTGTACACATATTCAAGTACTTTATATATCATTTTTCCTTAGACCTGTTAAGTAAATATAATTATACCACAAAACTTTTTATTCAAGGAGAATAAGCGATTCTAGGGACTAAAATATTATATACGATAAAAAAAGCGTGAAATAATATTTGCTTATACTAACCATCAATAGGCACCTTAAGACATTTAAAATAAATATATGTTTTTATAACGCATTGTTTTTTCATATAACTGCTTTGTTACGAAGCAATTTTAGATTGTTTACTGTCTTAAGATAGGTTTATAATATTAATAGGAATAAAAAAAATATAAACGTAACGTTAATAACTTATTTACTTATGACATTTTTTTTTATTTGTACTCGCTCCAACCAACTAGTGAAAATAACCCTGACGGATTGGTTAGCAGATATTGCCACCAGGCATTAGGATCACCTATTCGTATTTTTTGGTATACAATAAAGTTTTCAACAACAACAAGCGCTTGTTTGTCTCTGATTACAAATGTAACTTATGCGTATATGGTACTTATGCTTATTTCGCGTATTATCGTCTTATTTAAACCATTGATTATATATTAATCAATGTTTAAACGTTGTTCTATCTCATTTTTAACCGACTTCAAAATAAGGAAAAAGTTTTAAGTAAGAACAATTCAATGGTGGGAACTACTGGATCAATTTGGTTCAATTTTTTTTTTAAATGTTTGTTATCTTAGAACTCTGCCATTTATGAACCGATTTGGAAAATTCACTTTTATTTGAAAGGATATACTTTCAGATTGGTCCCATTTTTGTTCTGATGATGGGATCCACGAGGAAGTGAGGGAACTTCTCAAATATTATCATATGAAGTTGAAAATTTACATTTTGGTTGAATTTCGACGGCAATGCATTTTTTGTGGTGGTAAGTTTGACCTGATTCTACATCCTGGGTTGGCTCCCGAAGAAGGGGCTCCTCAACGGTCAACAGCACAGACACGAAATTTTGCATACTCATTTGGTTATGATAGCATGTTATAAGTTTTACCATGAAATGGCTGCTCCACCAAGGATTGGCTCTCGACGAGGGTATTCCTCAACGGTCAACAGCACAGATACATAATGTTGTATACGCATTCAATTATGATATCCCGTTCTAAGTATCACCATATGGCTGCTGCACTTATTGTAAAAATTGGAGTTGGTTTCCTTATTTCAATAGAATTTTGTCTATTATATATATACTACAAAATCTTTTGTTGAACTATAAAAATTTGGGCTACCAAATGTGATTTAAAAATTATGTGATTAATAATGCTTATTCTGAATATTCTATTTTTTGTATTACTATACAAATTATATAGGTAATATTAGTTCATTTTACTTTAAGTTAAGTTCGTTTCTGTGACATTTCTGCGTCAGGGCTTTCTAGAATTCATCAGTGGATTTTATATTATTTTATTCTAACATTCAATAATATAATATAGCTCATTATATTCTATACACAAAGTTGAAAATACAAAAACAGAAGGAAATACCGAGGAGTCTCGCTTTTGGTTGGCTGTCTCCGACTTGCGAACATTCGTTTCCATGTAGTGGACAATTTGATATCAAAACCGATCAAGAATTTACAAATAGAACCGTATAAATAGAAATATTTTTTAACAATATTAAATTCAAATAAATCTTAATTTATAATTTATTATCATTTTATTAATCGATGTATGGCCAAGACAATATTTTAAAATTAAAATAGAAACCTGGTGATACCGATAACACATCAGTAAACGACCTAAACTAATGCTACATTTTGGATCAAAATCTGATAATGATTTTTTGGTTTATCTAATGATTCTGTAAGATTTTTAATATATTAATTACCAATAAAGGATTTAATTTTAGGCTACAGAAGAAAAAAAATTTTTTTGTATATCTATTTCAATTAAATTCAAAACGCAACATGTTTTTTCAGTTTTTGGCTTCTACTGAAAAATAATTTATTTTGGGCCTAACTAGTTTTGTTCTGCGGCTCGACAAATGTAAATCACTTTTTTTGTCAATTTCATTTAGGTATATCAATGACTAGGATATAACCGATGACTGACACTAAATGTGCATTATTGAGTTAAGCCACACTTGCCGGAGTAATTGAAAACTCCCTCGGTTCGTGAGATTAAAACAAATTCAAATTTAATTCGTTTGAAATAATGAGGAGTGAATTCGCTTTGTTGTGCGGTGCAGGCGGAGTGGGGTGCGTTGCTGTGTGCGTCGCCCTTTAACCCTGTAATGGTGGTTGTAACTGCCCGCCTGCGCCCGCGAATGCCCTCCAGTCAATTTCCACTCCAAAACGTATTTATAAGGCGAAACTTTGTTGTCTCGGATTGAATCTTGGCAGCCTGTGTTTGACATTAGGCCTTATATACGTTCACCCTCGCCTCACGGAAGTTTCCTAAGACGCGAGAAGGGTATATATCCATTTGTTCGCGGGGTGAGCTGAGCATAGCCTCGGGCGCCGCTTGGTTCCTCTTTTGCTTCAAGCGCCCGCTTCCAACGGCAACTACCAATCCACGCAACTCCTGAGTTTTAATCAATGAGGATCTTCAGCCCGGTGGCATAGTGATTAGGGTGCCTGATCTCACATTGTGTAATGTTTCGGGCTCGATTTCTGGCTGGGTCACCATTTTCGTTAGGATAAAATGAAAGCAATTGCATTGCAATTCTGTCGATCGAAAGCAATAACAAGACACAGTGGCAATAGTATTCCGTTATTCGCAGGCATAAACATAGGTGGTGCTAAAAAATAGGAACTTAAGCACTTTCATTATTTTGTTTGTATTTCGTTTCATCGACATTAGGAAACGGTCTTAAATCTTAAAAATTTCCATTTTGTCTATGGCCGTTCCAAAGCGGGGTCTTAATTTTGATAGCTCGGTCACTCGCTAGCCCACCGTCTCGTCACTGCACGCTGATTGTCGACACGTTTTCGTTTGTTTTAAAATATACAAATATACAAGGCTTTTTATCACACAATAGACAAGGTTATTTATCATAATCTACTAAATGCAAAAACAGCTGGAGGACATAAAATTAAAAAAAAAACCTCAAGGAGATGCTGATAGGCCACTCTTTCTATAATCTGGTCGAATTTGAGGGCCATGATTTTTAAAATACTTAGCCCAATTAAATTACTTAAAAAAGTAGAGCCTTATTGTCTGATTATTTTATATGGCCTTATATCTGTACGTTTAGTTTAAAATGCATAGCGTAGATTAAATTTGATTATTTAACATTTTACTGACAATTTGAATATTACGATGAATAATTTACTACGTATCTTTTCAAATTACTAACTACTTCAAATATTAGGCTTCTATTTTGATTATTTATATTTATAGTTTAACAATCTAGTAGTTAATTCTTGACTAGTAGTAGTAGTAGTAGATGGAGTGGGGGGCTTGTTTCCAGCCCTTGATAATTCTTGACTAACTATGTATTAAAGAGTAGTAACGATTAAAGAGTAAGAGTAAAGAGTAGTAACGATTCTTACTACCTAACCCAATTATTTTGACACGTCCAAGAGCGGTCTTTAGCCGTCAAATGGACACGACGAAAATGTAATGTAATGTAATGTAACTAAAAATATGGATACATGATTTTCAGGGTAAAATGTAGATATTATTTAACGATTACTTAAAATAATCGGCGCTTATAGTCTCTTCTTCGATTTAGAAGCCAATGCTGAGCAAACATATTTGAAATCATGAAGGAAAATCTTCAAAATCACGATAGAATCAAAGATAGGTACACGGTTTTCGACGCAGGTTGGTCGATTTTTACCGTTCTTAGTTAATACCCTGAAGAAGACCCATCCGCCATGACACTTATAGAAACGGAATACGACAAACGGTATAGACTGTCCTTATCCATACATTTAACAGCCTGTTAGCTTCTATATAAACACACTCCAGTTAGGACCCATAAAAGAGAATACCAAAATGTCAGTTCAAAATTGAGCGTCGTTTTGGAGCGTTTTTTGACCCCAAGTTAGGCACCTGCGAGAAACGAAATGCGGGCCACTATTATACAAGTGTTACACGCATACATACATATAAACACTTCATAGTAAGGTTGGTTGTAGGAGATTGTGGCATAAAATAAACCCCGCCCATTGGGAAAATTCAAAATAAAAAGTGGAAGCAAAATTCGGCGCCGGCACAAAATGCCATAACCACTCAACGCTGGCTGCAGCGCCATGTACCAGTATGTTTGTCACCAGATGATTGGCCTGCTGGCAGTCTCGATCTGAGCCCGCATGATTATAAGCTATAGCGGTTTTGATACAGCAACATCGAGTCAACCCTGGACAATGGTGGTTTGCAACATCGCCGGAACCTTGGGTGCTACAAACTTCACGCGGTAAATTCGTTTTTGTCCTATTTATAGTGGAATGTTGAATTTGCAATATAGAGTAAATATTATGAAATTCAGAATGTAGAATGTTTAATGCAGAATGAAGAATTGAAAATGAAATGTATAATGAACTGAAAAATGTGGAATGTAGGATGTGGAATGGTTAATCGGAACCAAAGAATGTAGAATGAAGAATGGGTAATCGGAATTAAAGAAAGTAGAATATCTAATATGAAATACGGATATATTTTTGTTTAATCTCTATATACTTACCTAAAGTCTATCAATGTCAATTTTATCCAAATGAAGGTATTACAAAACGTATAGGCACTAGCTAAGCTAGAAAATAAATACTCGGCGCGTAAAAGAATAGAGTAAGCAATTCGCTTTCTATTTCACAAAGAGGCGAATGTATTACCGCTTCCCTTTGTCGCTGCAACTGGAAAACATAAGACGGCTGCGGAATACTGTCCCGAGGTAAATAGACATTTTTCAATATGAAACTACCGCATTACGCATTGCGAGAGTGTCGTCTAGCATCTCGCCGAAACAAGACAGCGCGCCGCGCCTAGAGGCTTCCTATTGTTATACTTCCTGCCATATTTCTAATGTACCAACAACGCTCCATACTTACAACCATCCATACAACAGCGTTCCATACTTATTTTCTTCGAGCGCCGGAGACAATATCTGCCGTAGAAATGCAAACAACGTTGAATTTATTCCAGCCTCCCAGCAAACAGGAAACAATACAAGGAGCAAGCCGCCAGATATGATTGCTCTTTGAAATTTTGAGCAAATTTGATACACTTTTTAAACAAAAGGCGACTATCGCAAAAAGCGAAAATCTTTGTTTGAACAATTATCAATAGTCAAAGAATTTGTTCGATCAGCAGAGTCGATTAGGATTGTCGTCTGACAATGTGACCAGTATAAAAAATAAATTATTCCAAAAAATTTGTTAGTCAAGTAATTCAATCGGGGGTAATGAATCAAGCTCATTAACATAAACCTTAATATCCTGGACACTAAAAATACTAGATTATTTAAATAAAAAGTGGTTTATATACTATTAAATGCTACTCAAACAAAATTTAGGAAAATTTCTCGGTTGCTGTAAAGTAATGCCAAATTATTCCAAAATAAATGATTTTTGAAAACCAAACTATAAATTTGATGCATTTTGCTTTTGTTTGTATTCTGTTGCAATAAACATATATTAGTAGTGTTCCTGGTATTCAGTATTAATTATTATTGGGTTAATAATTGAATAAGCTAGCGTTCATAGTTTCCGAGATAGTTTTTGCTCCCGAGTCACGATTCTAAATTCTTTTGCATAACAAACTTATTAACGGTAGCTATAATAATAATTGTAGAATTTCAATGGGCTGACAATAAATACGGATATGCATGCAATGATCTTTAGTCACGAGCGGGGGAGCACAAGTTTGCACACCGCCGAATGTGCAGGCACAGAGTTTGCGCCGTCTGTTTCGCACCCGCCGAGTCCTCGCCCTGTCTGATGCTCACCCCGCCGAGTCTGCACACCGCGCTGATAAGTTAAATTAGGCTGAAGTTCTCCTTTCAACGCAGTATTTACTCAGTTGCTTTGGTTTAAATATTCCTTAAATCCACTGTACTAGCCGACATGACGCTTACCATCCACATCAAATTTCAGCTAATAACGCTGTATATTTGCCGGTACCTCGAATAATTGGATAATTTACTAATCACTATCTCGATTAATATATGCGATGACGCTTAGGATGTCACAGTTTAAGCAGCAATTACAAATGAGACTGATATGTATTCAGAAATAGCTGCTTAAATACAAAGTGTTTTTACTGCACAGGCATTTTTAGGGGATGAATCAGTACAACGAAATAAGCAACTTTTAATATTTTTTTTTTGGAAAAAAAGGTTTTTAATTTTTTTTTTTAAGAATTTGACTGGTAAATAAAGGTTTGAGAAGCGTTTGAGCGCACTGCGCCATCTAGCGGCATGTAATATAACCTATATAAACAATATTAGCGACATTTTACCAACCGCTAGACAGGGCTCCGTTATCACAGCTTTTCATACTGGTAAATAGAATTTAAAAAAACCAAATTAAAAGAAAAAAAATATATTTATTTTTCGTCTTTCATTTTTTTTCAAAAAGTTTGATCAAAAGCTGCTAACCTCGTTGTACTGAGTCACCCACTAAAAAAAATGCCCTTGCAGGAAAACACCCATATAAAACATTGTTATAATTAACACAATTTACATATATTATTTAATTATTTAATACGCCCTTAATATTGACAATATCATGTCATTGTTGAATCTATTCATTCTTATCATGATTTATCTATAGATACACTTATTATTTTTTCTTTACATTATTGTGTAGTTCTATATTGAAAAATATTATATAAATATTTACAAGTAAATGATAGCAAAATAAGGAAAATATTTGTAAAATATTTAATTTTTTTGTTCTGTACATTTTTGAAGGAATGTGTTACAAGCATTATTATGAAGCAAATAAAAAGCCACATATAGAATGAGTTTTTAATTAATGACATCCTTGAAGAGGGTTAATCAGTATGGGCAAATAAGCAACTTTTAATACCATTTTTTTGGAGAAAAGTAGTAAAAAAGAAATGACTATATATTTTTATTTTGAATAATTTAAAAAGATTATATACTTTTTAAATAGTATGAAACGAGGTGTTCGCGTTGCATCATCTAGCGGTAGGTAAAACATCGCGTATATTGATTATTCGCGATATTTTACCTATTGCTAGATTACGAAGCGCGCTCAATGCCTGTCAAACTTTTATTTATCAGTCAAGTTTTAAAACCTAACCAAAAAAAAAAGTTTTCCTATTAAAAAAAAATGCTCGTAATAATTCACACACTTCAAGGATGTCACTAATTAAAAACTCAACCCTGTATAGTGACGTAAGAGTCCCAGGATCGAATTATGAAATACTTTACCTCTAGAAAAGTAAAGCAAATCTACTATAGGGAGGTGCAATGATGGAACAATCTAAATCCCTCCTAAAGACGCTCTTTTCAAAAATACCTGAATTATTATAAGAACAGCGTCAGAAATAACGACAGCTCATATTTCCCTTAACAAGCAACTCACATCAATTGGAAATAGGACCGAATCTACATATTTGCCGAAAATGTGGAGAGAAAGATGTGACTGACCTACATAACTGACTGCCCTACAGTCTACTAGATGTTGTATGCACTAGTTACTTCGGAGCTCGTATCCAAATGTTAATTTCTAATTATTAATCAACAGGTCAATGATTATTGGCTCTTTTAAAGGTCATTAAGTATTTTGTGAAACCAAAAGCCTTATTAAAAATACGCATAAAATTCTTCTAATCAAATTAACCCTAAGCCATCCAGAAAATATTTTTTAAGCTGAACTGGACGAAAGTATATCCTGATAAATCCGTATCACATTACCGTAACATATTAACATCATCCTTTAATAATCTTTTTGGTAAGCATGTTGCCAACAAATGTCGTACTACCCATCACAATTACACTTCATGGATCAGAGAAAACATAAAACGTAATATTCTGCAAAAACGTAAGTTCAGGAGAGAGTCTTAACTCTTGCGTAACGACGCCGTTCGGGATGAATATAAAAAAATAAAAAATCAACCTCACGACCTATATAAAAAACTGGCTAAAGTTAATTATTTCAGAACCAAATCACAAAAAATAAAGACGTCACGGTACAACTGTGCAAAAAACTTTCAACTCTTATAAAGCCCAAACAGAAAGCCTCCCTGAAAATTCCAAAACCAAAATTGACTGCAGCCTTGCCCTAGTCGTTGTCCTTTGTTCCCATCTTAACCATCGAAACCTCTAAGCTCACAACTAATAATTAGATGCAGCGATATTGTTCATCTGCACGAGTAACACTTTTCAATAGTAACACTCTACAGCTGTTACTGCTCTACAGCAGTAACATTTTTTAAAAATTTATTTTTAAAACAAGACGCGAGAATACTCGTTTGGAGTGTATGGGGCACAATTTTTTTAACGAGTATATACGTTTAGAGCAGCAAAAAGGTTAAGGCACCCTATGCCACTTAGGTTGACATAACGATTTAAATAATAACACAGTTTTTTTGAACATGTTCACGCGTTTAGAAGCTATATGGTGGAATAAAGAAACGGAAAACATACTGAACACATTGCATTTCTTTTTTGTCGGGCGGTTGTGTAATAAACAGTTTAAAATCAAGCTGTCTCAGAAGCGATAAGATCTTTATAGAAATGATTATTGAAACTTTTTCTTGTACCATATACCAAATCACTCAAATTATAAATATTTCCATAACTTCATATTCTTTCGATACGAGTTTGGCTTTTGAATTCGTTCGACTTTGCGGATTCACCGGGTCGCGGAGAATGGAACCAAACACAGACAGTTCTAGTGCGAAAAACACAAATGTCGACATGATGCAGGCTCATGCATTTAGGACGGGCGAAACTCAGGTAGTTTTAAATAATGAAACATATAATAATGCTTAGTCGAACGAGTTCAAAATTCGAACTCGTATTGATCCTTTCGTTCCAGTCGGCCATGACTAATCTCTGCGTGATACGGACCTCTAGAACTATATTTATAATATAACTAAGAAAATCAAAATACACAACATTTAAAACTTTAAAAAAACCGTGTTATTTTAAGCGTGTGGGTACGCGTATGTGCTGTGACTATCGCCGAAGCTATAAAAATAAATAGGACCAAATTTCGTAGAAAAATATTTCATCCTAATACCGAAATATATAAAGCAGATGAGAGAGATATCTGCCGTTTGCATTTCGAAAGTTAAAGTCATAAATCCGTTAATATGTCCTAGAAAATAAATAAATTTGACATAGTATTCTGGCGATATCGCCTGCAACGCTTGCTAAGGTCTTTTTTCGATATCTTCATTGGGTTTTAAATTAAAAATGTTATAACCTAAAAACGGAAAACTTCAATACCGTTATTATTATTGCTAGAATAGAGAATTATTTTTTCTTAGACTCCTGTGCCCACGTCTAACTTTGTTGTAAGTGATTTCCTTAATATGATTAGAGGTTTACGTGGACAGTTTCCTTGAGTGTACGGAGCCATGCATATATTAGCTATACGTATGGCGATCCCGTGTTTTTAAAAAAAACTATCCACATTGTCGGGACACTCTCCAGGTTAATTATTAAAAATTTAAAACGATGATTGGAAAATGGGGGTGGGGTTGGGGGGGGGGGGGGTGGAGTTTGTGAAGGGAAGGGAAGAGGGTGGAAGGGGGTTGGGTGAAAGTTAGGGGAGAGTTTGGCAAGTTGGGGTGGGGGGTTGATGGGTTTGACTCTGGGGGAGGGGGGGCGGGGTGGATCATAAAAAAATTATTGAAATTTGTTTAGAACAACATCTATCGGGTCAGCTAATATCCAATAAAAATCTATTCATTCGATGGAAGAAACAAAATACTTTTGAAATCGAATTACCGCGCTATTATAGCTTATACTAGAACAGCTACGCATTCTTCGAGTATGTCGCTACATCACGACATAATTTGGGAAAGTAAATATATGATGCCGTGTATCAACCACTGTATCAATTCACATTAAATTAAAGCAAACAAAAAATGTATTAGAGAAATGAAAACAAGGCTATGTTTATACAAATTATAGTGTATTTTTAATAATATAGAAGCCCACTTTATTCCCTGCGCGTTTCTGGCAAATCGCATAACACGGTCGTGTGATTAGACTGTGGCATCACGACTGTTCATTTATTTCGAAGCGCGCCAACCAGCGGTCGATAGCTAAACCAAAACGTACATTATTCATTACTTTAACGTGTATTTCGTGACTTCAACCCTTTTCTCATTCGGTGACTCATTTATTCGAACCCTATAATTTTGCTAGACTTCCTTGGCTGTGGATACTTCGGTGAATGTGAAGGATATGGGTGTATCCATAGAAATGGGGAAAAGGGAGGAACGATTGGCAAATATGTCTACCCACAACTTTCTTTGTCAGGGCGATTCAAGCTAAGGACGCTCAGAAAAATATCTTTAGCAAAAAGTGCGGGACACTGAAATAGTAAAGCTAATGTTTAGAAGACTTTTTTTCTTGCAAATAAATTGATTGAGTTTTAAAATTATGACTCATTACCAGGAGAATCACTCTGTAAAATAACACATAAGCGCTGTCGTTTTCAGTGATCAGTATCATACAAATGCATTTTTGAAAACCTAACAAATATTCCATAATCTATTTATTATCAGAACGAAATTTTATTTTGAAATTTATGGTGCATGTAAATGGCAGGCGCTACCTCATGCAAACAAAAAAAAATAAATATCGCACACAAATATCATTTCGCATTAGTTAGAGATTTTATTTATTTCTATACCACTTCAACACACGGTATCTGCATTTTAGACGCGTTGCTTGATGATGTACGTGCGCCTAAATATTCAATTACAATAACCCGACTCTGCCCTGGTAAAGAAAACCACAATAAGTCGGCTCAATGAGTTTTCGGGTACAGGCGCAAGACTTTTGTTTTTGTAACTTAACTACCCTGAATATTATAATTATAATATAAACGATTACACCGCATGAAGTTTGTAGCACTCGATGTTTCGGCGATGTCCAGGGTAGTCTGAAGATCGCTCAATTCATTATTCCGCGCTTAGACGGCATACCGCTGCCAACCCTGCGCAGATTGTAACGGTGGTGAGGCGGCGGGTTCAGAGCGCGCGAATTTTGAAATTCTGCCATGTACACAATACTCGCTGTAGGTATCCTGTATTACGTGTCTGCGCTTGGTGATGAACATTGAGAATATTTTAAGAAGAGGGCTCCACGTAGTGTAGAGTTTGAAACCGTAATCACTATTGAAGTCCACGGTTCTTTTTAATTCAATTGCTAAAATCATGCGGAATCATGTCTATGCAGCTAAATTATAAATAAATATAAAAATAAAAATCCTTTTCTTAAAAGTAATATTTACACTAAATGGTGATTGTTAAATTTTCCACACGGTTGCGTTTTCTTACACTTATCTTTACATGCAATTTGCGATCTCGGGTTTCCTCACATTAATTTTCTTTAATAAATTTACTTTCTATTACAGTAAACATTGAATTTTGATGTTTTAATGATAACTTTTTTTGGTCAACTGAACATCGCGTTACTTTGTCCTGAATCAGTTATATGGTATCAGAATCACTTATGATTATTAGCTTTAGCTATCCTATGTCATAATCCTATCCTATGTCATTGAGCAATATGACATCCTAGGTCATAGAGCAATATGAAACTTCATAAATTTTGTGTTTAGTTCTATCATCGGAGCTTTTTAAAACTTATCTCTGGAGCTAAATAAAACTTCGTTGCCAAGAAAATGTGGGGCATGATGAGTTTAGGGACGATTGTAATAAAAGTATACCAGAGTAGTTAAAATCACGAGATAAATTAGCATTTTTTTGTTGTTTCGAATGAAATCAACATGCAAGTCCATGGACTCAAATTATAAGGATGGTGAATAATTTATAATTGCATTCTGCCCACACAGTTGATGGTTGTGTGGTCAGAATGCTTCTAATTTTTCTTATCGGCTAGATTCGAGCATCATAATATAATAGATATTTTCAGCCATAGCTTTTATTCTGTTTTATTAGCTCATGCACGCCCTATAATATCCGTAATCCACTGAAGAGACACAGTTCATTATTCAAGGACTTGTGATATAATAATATATTTAAATATACTGTTAGATACTCTTAATTTTACCTCCAATTGGTAGCAGCATCGAATTCGTGCCAGAAATATCAAACGTATCAAAATATCAAACTCTGTCGTAATGGCGTAAATTTAATAATTGCCAGGTAATAGTACAGTAAACAAAAATGTTATTCTTGCTTATAACTGATTTGTTTATTACACGACACTTTTCTATCTAATTAGAATGCAGTATGATATTTTAATTTCATTAAGTAATTACAATTTAATTTCTAGTATTTTCTGTTATATTTCTTTCAACACAGCAAGTGTTTGCAACATAAGTTATCTTTCCAGCTAGAAACTATAAAAGTAAGTCGACATGCTACACTTATTATTAGCAACTAATCAAATATTTTATAAAATGCAGAAAAGAATGATATTTTTAATACTAATATATTTTTCAACAAAAAAAATATTCTTATGAAAAAGTACAGTAGTATATTTTAGTATCAGTATGGTATTAGATGTACATACTGAATTTTACGTTAATGAAAAAAAGGTTTTCTTATATGTAATTGGTGAAATGAGGTCCAGCTAGAAATTGCCCCCTTTTATACATAATAATAATAATAATAATAATAAAACTCTTTATTCTTAAGAAAAGGCGAGCTTGTTGCCTGCAGGCAATATTTTAGAGTTAACCTATATACACATTTTGACAATATTTAAAATTCAATTTCACCAAAATCACGAAATACTGGAATCGAGGACATTACAAGGGCAGTTTTTGAAACCAGTATAACAACTGTAATCTTATTTAGGATAGTTTTTATTATTGAGCACCCATTCAGTGGATTTGTATATAAAAGTATGTTTTTTTAACATGTTTCTGTAATGGTTTTGTAATTTTATTTTTCTTCTACAGAAATTCTACACAAGAATGTAGACCACAAAAGTGAGTAAAATTTCGTTTATTTTAATTGATTTAGGTCCTGTTACCGAGGAAAGCTTCTTTCATTTTGAACATTTGGATTATTAAATTTTTTCTCAGTAAGACACCCAAAACCAAAAATAACCTGTAGATTATTTTCTACTTAGTTTTTTACTTAGAATAATGCATCAATATAAAAACTACCTAATACAAAAAACAACATTTTTTTAAAGTATTTTTGGTTTAGTTTTATATGAAAAATCACCCACTTGCCTGGTGCTCAACTAGAATATAATGAACATTTGTGATAAAGGGATTTTTTTATTAACTAGGGTTAATTACTGCACTAAAAAATATTGCTATATAAATAAAAGCAGGAGAATTTGTGTTTGCCAGGTGGTATATTATGTTATATATAATTCATATTTATTGTGTTTACCCTGAATGAATTAATAAAAAGCTTTTATATTTTTGGTAATTTATATACATGTAGTGCCTATAGCCTCCTTTTGTAGTGAAGGAGACTATACTGTAATATAGTCTCCTTCACATTTATTTAAAAAATGACTTGTTAAATATTATGAAATAGTTGCTTTACCGATAACGGTTGTGCTTACTTAAAAAAATCACCTCAAATTCCTAAGTAATGACAGATAAATGAATGGTATATAATCGTATATTTATATTTATGTGAATTATTGGAGGGTTTAAAAATATCCGTTAAAGTTTTATACTACAAAATAAAACTAATTCCATTGAACAATTCTTTGAGTAATAGTTTTAAAGTAGCTGATTGTAGTGAAGGTAGACCTATTGAAGATGTAATGTTATATCAATAAATATATCTATCGGTCTGCTTAAGGCGACGAAATCTGAATACTTGCTAATATATTGTTTTTTTAGGAATTTACAGTGCGCTTTTTGGTAGAGGATTTTCCAATAGTCAGCCATGATATAAGTTTCTTTTATTTATTTATTTTGTGCAGTTTTCATATTTTTCTGATCTGCTTATGGACATTCGATATACAGTGCTTCCCTGTGTTAATTATTCCTTCTGGGATTCAGCAGGAAGCACCCTGAGAATCTGCAATTTGTTTGATATCTTCTGACCATCTTTCTAGAGGATTGTTTATATTCTTTCTTCCCGTTCATGTTTGTTATTAAGTCAAAATCGAAATCAAAATTAAGTGGGCCGCGGCCCCCAGTTGAGCTGCCCGGGCCGCAGCGCGTCGGGCGCACAACGGTTCATTGTATCAGAACAAACACGACAAGTGCTTTTCATTACCCGGAGTACCCGAGGCTGCTGCTAATTGGAATTTCTGAGCCCTGCGGTTCGCCAGACAAACGTAAATACGCGACTAGCATTTTATACTTTTCGCAGCCATAATCAATTACTTATGTTAATAACCAGCAATAATTGAATTACAGTTTTTTTTTTTTACTAGGTATACTACGAAGACCGATCAGAGAACATTTAGCTGTAATTTAATGCATCAGTGAGAAGCTGCCTTTTATTTATTAAGTAGAGGCTGATACCCATAACGAGTGAAATAAATATGATAATATAATAATAGAAATACCAGCTCAACGACAATAGCAATATTTTTGGTAGAACCCTCCGCTCACATAAAACCATGAACTGCGGCAGGACATCTATCTATGCGTATGTTATAGCGGCCTCGAGATGTCTGTCTTATATGCAGACATTGATTATTTAATGTAAGGTATTAGATTATTCAACTCGATAGTACGATTTATCAACACTTATACGATTTATCAAAACGGCGTAACACAAGTGGCGCTGATAGCATTGACGGACAAATTAATAGCTATTTATAATAACATTGATAATGAATGGTTTCATATAAAAGACTGAATGATAGAGACCCAAAACCTCAACCGATTTTGACAATAATAACAATACATTACATAAATGATACGGAGAGATAAAATGCAATCTGTTAGTCTATCTGAACTTTAACGTGCGGAAATATTACTTAAATCCCATATTTTATTGACATCTTTATATAAATAATAATACAATATTATAATTATTATTATAATATTATTTTTTACCGTATAGACGTGTTTAGAGCGCCATTTACAGTGCGCCGCCATACTGTTATACCTCGACAGTTGCCATATTGAACATATTAACAGAAGATTAATAAATTTTGAACTGTGAGTAACATCTATACGTTGCATTTCGTCGTAAAATCCTTGTTGCCAAATTGTTATATAAAATTGAGCAATCTAATACATACTCTATAAACTCAATGATGCAGTATTTCCAATTCCGAATATTAATACACTGACGCCATTTTCTGATAAATTAAACTTATTATTCTCTGTGAAATGTATGAAAACTGAGGTGTTTCCTCAAACCTATCTATTCACTAAATTAAATGATCATATTCAACACAGACTAAGTTAATTACTGATTTTATATGGACCTATTTTTTTTTTGAAAAGCCTAAACGCATTGTGTACATATGAAGAATATGTTACCTATTTATCATATTTTTAATGTATAACTACACCCTCAAACTATAAGTACCTATAAAAATACCGAGTTTCTAGGTACATCTATTCTTGATATACTCGATACAGATAATAATTAGCTATTTATTAGACAAATATACCTGTCTTATTAAACTTATCAATGAAATTTTATTCAAAAATCAAATGATTTTCTCTGGCAAATTATAATCTGCTTCACTTGTTAGCTCATTCGCATCAAGAGAATAATATTATTTTGTTTAAGGCACTTAACCTAAATTATGTGTCAGTGGAGAATGTGCTTGAATGTAGCGTTTTTTATACTTCCATTTCTGGTGCATTTATTTTCATAAAAATATTATTAATTAATAAAATATTAAACGTTTTTAAAATACTAACGTATTAAGTTTTTTTTCATCCGGAACTTTATTCTTTTATCCTGCGAAATTAGGAAATATAGTTTATGAACGTAGAGGTTACATTTCTTATTATATGTGGACAGAATGTAAATTATCATACTTCGTTTAGGTGCTTGATCGACGTTAATCGATAAATAGAGCGATTTGTTTTTCCAGTT